>VZRE01019413.1:641315-878316 GCA_013396775.1 Cephalopterus ornatus
TTTTTTTTTTTTTTTTTTTAACCCCCATTGCTGTTTTGGAGGACTCATTAGAGAAAGCAAACCATATCACCAAAGAGTCTTCCTCCATTTTGCATTTGAATTTGGTGACTGTTCTGCCTCACAGAACGTAGAGCTGATTCTTTATTTTAATGTGTTTGGGTAGTTTAGCTTGAAGCATCATTGCAGCATTTGAAGTTATAAAAAAATAAAGGTTTCATGATAAGATTATTGGAAAGGAAGGGGAAAGAGATGAACTAGATGTTGGGCTTATCAGCTCTGCATTCAGTATTGGCGGAAGATACCCAAATTTAGCAGCATTGTCTAAGAACAGCTCATTCCTTTTAAGTGGCTTAAGGGCTGAGGCTCTGAGAGGCAGTTTCAACACTTTTCGTAATCTACCTGAAGTTTGTAATAGAATTTTGTGGATAGTGGGTGGGAACGACAGAGCAGATTCCTCAGCATCCAAACTTTGCCAGCTCCACAGAGAAAAATCAGCATAAGTTGATGGAACCATTGCAAATTTAGCTGAAAAGCCTTTTCCCTTCGTTTTTGTGCATGAAACACTCAGGTGAGAGAGTGCTGTGAGAAGGACAGTGGGGCAGCAAAGCTGTGTGAACGGTTTGTCACCCAGGGACTGGACTCCACTGCAGCAGTGCAGGTGCAGAGCACCAGATCAATGGGATAAAAGGGGATTAAGTAATCGGGGTATGTTCTTTTTCCTGATAAACTGTGGTTTCTCCTTGTTCTTTAGCGAGGAGACCTATGGATGAACAGCAGCGCTGGGATTGTTTCTTCCCTGTACAGAGTTTGTTCCAGTGGGTTCTGACGAGGGAGAGGGTATGATAAAGCGTTAGACTGCTGTGCTTTCAGCTGGCCTTTCCCTTTCCCTTAGGAAGCTTTTTTATCGAGGATCATCCAAATATGTGCCATCCTGTCTCATGAATGTGTCTAGTGTTTCATTTTATCCTTGGTTAAATTCTCTGCTGTTTGAGTTTAGTTTGTTTCTAAGCACCAGTTCAGCTCATGTGTTGTTCTTCCCATAGTTTCCATCACACTTTGACAAATTTTGACTAATCCTTTCACCGGCTTTATTGTTACTTGTCTCTGTGTTACTGTTTCTCAGCTTGTTATTTAATAACTGAAATACTAGGACATATAGGAACATGGGAAATGACATATATCACCCAGCTGTCATGTTTGGAATTGTAGCAGCTCTGTTGCATGATACAGTTGTAAATTAAAATTTTCCATTGAGCTGGAGCTTAGAAGGATATTCTCAGTGCAGTATTTGCTTAGTCAGTTTTGCTGATCTTGATATATTTATATCTATTTGTCTTTTATATATCTATTTATATTTCTTTTATATTCCTCTTTCTTATTTCATTTTGCTGTTCCTAGTAAAAATCCGTTTCTCTGGCATGCCTTTGCCTTTATCGGAGGTGAAGTTTGCAACCATTCTTGAGATGCAGTGAAAGGCTTTGATTGTAAATGGATTGTCAAAAAATATACAAAATTCTGCATGTTTTATCTATGCAGGAAACTAGGAAAGTTGACTTCATATCGAAGGAGAAAGGAGAAAAATATGTCTTTCAAAAATGGCTATATCTGAAATAATTCAGGATAGGAAAGTTTGATGAGATCTGTCTTTATAAATTCTGGGATTGATCCTTTTGTCTTGTTAAAATTTAACTGCAGTCAAGAGAAAAATTAAAGATTATGTGGGTTTGATAATGTAGTACAGAGCTATTTTTAGTAACTTAAAAAGCTTGTCAAAAGCACTTGCTTTCCACCAAGACTAGCACATTGAAGCCAATATGGGATTTGAATCCAACCCATTTTTGAGTCATGACAGGCCCAAGATGTCTTTTTAGAAATGTTGAGATCACAAATGCTTTCAGATTTGGTTCAGGCTTTACAGGTAAGTTCTGCCTTGGCACAAGGTCTTGAGATTTCCAACATGTTGGTGTTACTTTACTGAAGCTGAGACTGTGTGTGTTAAAATCAGCTTTCGGAGGGAAGGGCTGTTGCAGCGTCCCTGGGAGAGGCTATTGTCTCCTCCGGATAAAGTGATAGATATTTCAGAAGTGCTTTGAAGCTGTGCCAGCCTCCTCACAGGGCTGTGAAATCTGATATCTCCGCTTTTGAGCTGTTGGTGAAAGTACAAACTGTAGTACTTGTGGAATTCATTCACTGACTTCCAAACTCGAGTCTGGCCTGGGAATGGAAGAAAGAGTTTAAGAGGAAGGCGGAAAAAAAGACTTCAGTAGTATGTGGCAGTTAACTGTCAACTTTGGCATCTTTTCAGATTTGCAGCTTCATGCTTTCTAGAGATAAACTGTGACTTTTCCCTAAGGATTGGAGGATTTCATTTTCCTTTCCACTGAAGCTGTTAGGATTGTATGACTGCAGGAGCTAAGTGAAGTGCAGCTCTACCAGCAAAATGCCTGCTATGCTCTTAGATAGTTAATTTAAGGTTACAGAACATTTCTTGCAGCTCGTTCCTATTTACATTAGTTTCTCGGTATTTTCCATTTGTAAAGCAGATCAATAGGGTTGCTCTGTCCATATTATTATTACTCCTTGTTGTGTTTCATCAACCTTTGTATTTAACAGGTGGATCGAAGATTTCCCGTGGGCTTAGAGCATTCCTGTGCACCCTGTGTGACACGGGATCTTGTGTAAAAGTGGAGAAGGAGCAACCAAATCTTCAAAGAGTCAAACTTTCTTGCCCTTTTCATTCTCAGTCGAGCTCAAGTATGAGTGGGCAGCGAGGCCTCTGTTTCTGCTGTGCAGCCTGGTTGTGCAGCCTGGCTGCTTTTGTTTTATTTCAAGAGTTGGAGGAAAGTGTTGACTTATGTCTCTCACCCTGCACACTGGGCTTGCCTTGACTGTGCAGGACCTGTGAGTCATGACTTCTGTTTCACCCCTGCTCAAGTCTTGTCCGAGCACAGAAACCTTTCGGATGACGATGGTGTTGTCACTGGAACTGACTGGCTTGTCTGGTCCCACGGGCCACAGCTGGAGCTAACATGGTTATTCCATGCAGTAATCCAACCCCTCTGTGCCATGCAAGGGTTAGTTTGCAGCACAGCTGCTCTCGGCTAACAATCCCAAGGCAAGGGCAGAGTGAGAGATGAGCAAGGGTTCTGACACTGAGCAGGGCAGAAGAAGATGGAAAAGGTGTGTTTCTGCTTGCTGAGGACTGGTATGACAGAATTTATGGACATGTGAGGAAAAGTTGGAAAGCTCAGGCTAAAACTGAATTGTGACTGCCAAACAAGGAAGAATAGCAAGGATATACTTGAGTAACCAAGGTGGAGGAAAGTAGAAGTTTATTACTTAATGTGGAAATAAGCAAATAGTAGGTCATCTATTTGATGTCTTTCTCCCTTCAACCATCACAGAAAAGGTGAATTATGACCAGATGCTTAAACCAGTTAATTTTAATAAAAACAGGACTAAAAAGGAACAGGTCAGGTGTACTTGATAGATAAGAAAGATTATGCAAGTCAGGAGGATTTGATAGAATATCCTACAATATGAAGAATTTGCAAATGTTTAGTTACCTGCCATTCTCTGTAAGAAATGTGAAGTCTCCTGATGATGCCAAGAAGGCAAAGGCATTACCTGGGTTGGAAAATGCAAGAGCAGCTGAGGGGGAGGAAGCCATGGAGAATTTAAAGAAAGTTAGTGCTCATTCAGTATTAAGAATGAATAATGGCATAAATCATTGGATGTTACTTTAAAAATCTTTCTTGTCCTTACAAATATGATAAATAATTATCATGATGCAACCATGTACTGGTGCTACCCATCTAGTAGATTTGGTGGCATCTTTTTTCAAAGAAAAGCTAGAACACAGTCCCACATTACATTCTTGTAAGAAAATTGGCTGGTTTTATGTGGTAAGGTGGGCACACACCTGCCTGAGACATCCTGGGATGAACGGGTAGCTGGGGATTTAGAGTGGCTCATCTGCAGGCTTCCCAGGGAGGTCATGATGGTTTTGCTGCTGGAGTATTTCAAAAAGTGTGTAGATATATGATAGTTGATTGTGCCTCAGAGGTGGGATATGGAGGAGATGATTTCCTGCAATTCCTTTCACTTCCCTGTTCCTGGGACTGATGTGAAGCTGACTGGGGAGGTATTAACTCAAGTGCAAATAACTCAAGTTAACTGTGCACCAAAGACACAACCCTCAGCTTAATAGGTGTCATTTTAAAACCTGGCTAGAAAAACGTGGTTTCAAATGTGGTAATAATGTCCCAAGAGGACATCCCAAGATGATTGGTAGATTTGACAATGATGTGGGCTGCTTGGAGAGGTTCCAAAGTGGGAATGATCAAATGGCTAGGAAACAAACCTAGAAGGCAGACTGAAACAATTTGGATTGTGTAGAGAATAAAAGACAGGGGGGAAAATTACAAAAGTCTTCAAATACAGAAAAGGCTGCTTCAAAGAAAAGCAGTATGATGTTTGCAGAGAGTGAAATCCCTGCAGTAGAAGGAATAGGAATTAATAGAATTAAATTACAGCAGCAAAGACTCAAAGAAGGCATTAAAAAAAAAAAAGGGAAAGAAAGCCCAAACAAGTATCCAACTCAGGGATAGCAGTGCACTGGAAAAGAGTGCTTGGGTAAATATGAAATCTGTGATGATGTTAAAGAGCCACTTAGTGAAATACCTTTCAGAAAGGACATGGAGATGGTTGTTCCTACTTCAGATGTTCTTTCAATGTCCCTATCTGATTTATTCTTCAAAGATCTTTTATCTCCTGAGGAGGAACACTTTGCCTTGATACTTGAGGATTAAACTTGTTCCTTTACTGCTCAAAATAGAATTGCTACACTCTGTTCATACCAAAACTGTCTGCCTAGCATGTAGTAAAAGTAGCCAGGACTGCTTCAAGGTTTTCACCTTTCGGTTCCCTGTTTGCGTCTGACAAGAAATACATGGAAGCTGACCTTTACCCCATTGCAGCCAGCACTGCAGCTTGTGTAGGGAAAAGAGAGATGCTGTTTCTTTGCAGGAGATGCTGAGGCTTTGCACAGGTAGGGCCATACTAAATATCCAGCCATGCAAGTGGAAACCACTGCATGCAGTTGTTTTGAATGTAGATTCCTAATTAGAATTTGCCATGATCCTTCAAATAACACTTAGACTTGCATGCATTGCTCATATTTGGATTTTATTTCAAGTAAAATCTTCCCATAGCTAGAGTTTATGTCTAAATTTTCTTTGTCTTCAGGGTATTAAGCTGTCAGAGAATGTGCTGTAAATTAAAACCAAAACTGGATGCAAAATGCAGCTCATATTTAAGCAGTGTCAGATGGGTTTTCTGAGGCTAGATCTGTTAAAAACTACAAACCGATCTGTCATTTCTGTTTAGAAGTTCAGAAGGAAGCAGACAGTTTGGATCAGGCAACAGTCTGCAGTGATGTGTCCAAAACAAGAGCTTTTGTTCCAAAGGGGGCTGATGCAGGCCACCAAATATGCCAAGAATGCGGGGCCGTTTGTGGTGCTGCACAGATACCATCACCGGAAAGCTAAGCACCCAAATTCCTGCTGAAATAACACTGCAGTTAAGATGAAGGCAACCGAAATAAGGGAAATCCAGAGCAGAAGGTTGCCACTGCCTGCATGTACACTAAGGTTCAATATAAAATGATCCCTGTTTTTCTTTGAAATCCATCATTTTCAGACCCCTCCCTCAAACCAGCGCATTGGCTCAGGCAATTAGCTGTGAAACCTTTCAGGGTCGAAAGGTCAGGGCTAGTTACAAGAAGGGGGTTAAGAATTTTTGAATCAGCTAGTGTGATTTCAGTGAAAAGTCTGTGAGGGCTTTACATCAGGAAATGATGTTTTTCCAGTTGACATAATTTCCAAAATCAAACATAGCCATGTATGTGAAAGCTCTGTGTGTAAATATGTATGAATTGGAGGAGTTGTTGCTCTCAATGGCTTGTGAAAAGGCACTACCAAGTGCTCTGAGCAATTTTCATACCCGTGTCAGTGGTATTTTTGTAATGCCATGACAATTAACAATGAAGATTGCATTCATGCTTTTAAAGTAAGGTGGGGTTTATTTCTTGTTGTTAGGTATGGAAATACTGGTTGACATAAAAAAATAAGCAGTGTTCTTAGGGAAAAAGTTAATTTTTCTTGAAAATTGTATGGAAATGTATTCAATCCTTTGGGAATTGAAAGAAGTTAAGAGTAACATTCTTTAAATTTTACAACTTCATTGTAACACTTGAACTGTCAGGACATTGTAGTGCTTGAAGCTTTAGGTAGACATAGATTGGAATCCACTCCAATACTTTGTCTGCCTTGAAAATAATTTAAATAAACCATGAGCTACCTCATTTGTGGTAGCTAAAGAACTACACAACCCCAAACCCACAGGGCACCAAATCTGCCAAATGGCACATCTGAACTCTGACACTTGGCAGTTTTGGAATTAGCTCCTTTGAGCACCCAGTAGGGCTCTTCTTCAGTAAAACAAATATTTTGCAGAAGCAAGTTTACCTTTTACCCCAGGACTGGGGTGCAGTGAGGAGCTGTTTTGCAGGACCATGGCTTGAAGAGTTTGGTCTGTGTCAGGATCCCCATCTGATGTGCAGTGTGCTCTAGGGGAGGTATTTTTCATCACCCATAGGGGTGAGCTAAAGTAAATCTGCTTGCTGTGGGTAAGAGCTCATAAGCTGAGCTAAGCACATCTGGAGAGCAGGCGCTCGTAGCCATTAAACACCACGAGCTTGGCTGGTTACACGCTCTCCTCCTGCTGCAGGGAGGCTGGAGGGGCCCTTGGCCTTACTGAAACTGGCGTTTCTGATGCTGCAAATTGGAGCATTAGAAGTCTGGGTGCCTGGAGGTTACCTGAATGGGTGTCACAGACAAAATGGCTTGGAAAGTACTGATTAATATGTAAACCCAGGCTGCTACTGCAGGAGCGTGGGCTGACACCAGTGGTGAAATGGCAAGCAAAGCAGATTAAGCTCCCTCTGGAAAGATCAGTTGGTGAAGGCAATGATTTGGATTCCAACCTGCCTGTTAACCCATCTAGAGGAGTTACTGCAGAGGATTCCCCCAGCCAATGTTTCAATGAAGTAGTTAAGTGGTATAAAATGACAAATTCAACACAACTGGTATTTTACTGTTTTTACAGTAAATTTTACACTTTTTCAATTATGCTTCTTTTCATTAATCTCATAATACAGATTAACAGATTTCTCTGTCTTTTTATGGGGGAAATGTGTGGTGATACTAAGCAAAAAATTTAGGGAAAAGGGACAATTTATTTGCAGTGTCTTTATCATCTGTCAATGACAAGATGGATAGGCACATCTTCTCTGTCTTTGCAGAATGGAGTTTATGTTTTAATGGATGGGTCTAATCAAAGCTAAAAGGAAATTTCGCTATATATTTTTTGTAGAGAACACTCCCAATGCTAATGAGCAGCCGAATCTGTCTCAGGGAAACAGTTTGTTACTAAAAATAAATTGCAGCCTAACTGTAACTAAAATCAGATTGCAGAAACCAAGCTACTCTGATTCCTGATTTCTGCTGCAGAAGGAGATGAATCTATTACAAACAGCTCTGATTATTATATATTTTAAAATGTGCCAACTGAGCCCTGTTTCGAAATTAATCCACTTGTGAGCTTCTATCAAATATGCTTAGAACATTCTCCAGAGATTTTCTTCAGACTGCAAAGCCAGTGAGGAACCAGTTCATAGTTATGAGGCCAAAAGGAAAAACAGTGCACACGAGCTATTTTTAGAATATGAAGCAAAACAGTGTGATAAAGGGCAAATGAAAGCTTTCAACAAGAGGCTTTTCGTTCCCAGCCACGTGGTCTTTACATGCAATTTCTTTTTTACTATGCAATTTAGCAGGGAAATTAAATCACTTGACAGCAGCCTTTTTCTGGTTAGAAAAGAACCTTTCAGTGCTTCTTTTGCGTTTATAATACGCTCTGTTGTGGCTGTTGCTGTTCAAGAGGGTTTGTTTGCAGAAGTTTCTGCAGGGACTGGTAATTTTCTGGCAGGTGGAAGCAGAAGTAGTGACCAGAGGTTGCCCTGGGAAGCTTTTGGTTTCAGCATGGAAAACCACTCTGCTGCCCTGAACAATATGCAAAGTTCTTACTCATGAGCCCCAGATGTTTGGGACAACAGGACAAGGATTCATCTCATCTGAAACTTTGACTGTTAAAGGCAGTAATGGAAGCACGTAAAGGAAAATCCAACATTTCCAATTCCTTTTGTGTCCCATCACCCACTGTATATAAATGTCCCTTGTTACCTGTTCCTGCCCTTTTGTTCTCAATGCAAAGAGCAAAGGATGTTTCTCTCCTGGGAGTTTATCAACCACCTCATTCAGGTATATTTTGAATATATTTCTTTCAGTGCTAGTTAGTCCAAGTCAAGTATCTGTGCTCCATCTCCAGGGGCTGCCTTTAAGCAATTCTAAGCTTGAAAAAACCCAACTTGATCTGGGTGCCAATTTGTGGCTTAGCCCAACATCGTATTCAACTCTTTCAGAAGTGTAGAAGTTGCCAGTTTTTTGACACTGACTTAAATTAGATATTTTACTGCCTAAGTGTGATGTCTCCAAGAAGGGGAATGGTGCAGAAGAGAAATTGCATGAACTGTGTCCCACAGGTCCAGGCAGATAAAAATAAGTGGCTTGTCAGATAGATTCCTTTTTGTTATCTTTCCTTTTTCTTTGTGTCTGTGATAAAGTTTGAGGGACGCTAAAGAAACTGGATAGTTTATCTCCCAAATATAGAGGATGATGCTGTCATTTCAGAATGTTTTAACAGACAAGGTGATTTATGGCAACAGCCTCTTTTCCTTGCACATTAGCAGCACATTTGCAGGTTTGCAGTGTGTGTGCTACTGGAGCTTCTCACCACTTGGGTAGATCAGACCATCACCCAAGCTCTCATGTCTCATCTGGGCCAGATTCCTCCTTAGTCCTGGGAGCTCATGTGTTTGCTTAAAAATATTAATACTTCACAGACTCATTCTGCACTGTGACAAGTGAGAGAGCGGATAAAATATCCAGGCTTTATGGGAGCTAAGCACTGCAGTTGGGAAGCTGGGTAGCAAGGATCAATGAACATGATACCTCTCTCTGTAGTCCCATATGTCAGTCTCTCAGACAATTTCACAGATTTGCTAATGGGAACAAGGCTTTCCAGTGAAGCTTCTTCAGGGCCCTTACAGAGATCTGAATGTACTCCAGAACCTTGATGAGTGATAAGCAGAAACACTGAAAGACAAGTTTCCACTGCTGCTTCTCAGACACATGAACTCCTTCATAAGTCAGGAGTCATTCTGAGCTTGAAGAAATCAATTCTGGCTTCCTCCCAGGATGCAAGTTCTTTTAAGAACTCTGTTTTATGTGTCTGTGTGTATATACATATATAATGTTGTTTTCAAATACCCAGTGGAAATTTAATAGAGTTGCAGCAACAGCAGAATGGAGGAGAACTAAGTCTATTCCAGCACATAACCCAAACACTGCTGCTGAGTCAATCCCTAAGAGAAAGTCAGGGCAGTAATGCAAAAGCAGACTTGAGAGCCTGGGGGCTGCTCAGTCCAGTTGAACAGCTAGAAAAATCTTCTCTGCTCCTCTAGTGTTCTTGCTGGACACTAAAACTGGTCTAAAAATAAAACCAAGCAAAACTGGAAGAAAAAAATAAATTGGAAAGAGTGGAGGAAAAAAGGAGTTATTTTCAGCAATGTATTCGGTACAAAAGTTTTATGTTACTGGGCAAAAATTAATATGGCAATTTTGAGCCACGATAGCTCATTGCAGTTGTTCAGATACGTGGTGTTCCCATTTCCCCCCACGCCTCGAACTTCCCGGTCAGAGTGACAGTGTCCATGGTGGGATGTGTCCTTCCCATCCCACAGCTGCACGGTGGTGAAGCAGAGGAGCTGCTTTCGTGGGTGAGTGCAGGGTGTGCCCTGCTGTGCTGTGAGAGGGGCAGGTGTTCCCACTGTGTCACACCCTGTGCAAAAGCAGCAGGGCCCTGGCAGCCCTGTTGCAAGAGGTGGTGGCAGGAGCGCGGGGCATCGCTGATATTTTTTCACTTGTAGTTACCTGTGCAGGAAGACAGTACAGCTCTCCTGCTAAGTCAGACTGTGACCAGAGACACAGTCAGTAGGTTGTAGATGGGAAACCGAAACAAACCCCAAATGCAAGTTCCCTTAACAATGACCTGGAGCGAGGGTGAGTCCAGAGAAAGGCCTTAAAGCTGAGGTGTTGAAGCACAAGTGGACACAAATCTGCCTCACTGCATTGCCTGTCTTCAGCCTGAGGCTCAGCCCTTGCTAGGGAGAAACAGGCTGATCCCATTCATTACTGTCACCTTCAAATATAAACCTGCTGGAACAGAGAGCTCTTCTCAAAGCCATCTTGTACTCCCACTATGTGCTAACCAACAAGACTGTGCTTGTAAGTGTGCTCTTTTTTTTTCTTTTTTAAGATGATCAAGAGGGACAAGAGACACAGGAGACTGGCTTCAGGGTATTCAGATCACAAAGCTTTTTGATGAAGAGAACATGCAGCTGGCTGTTCCAGAAAAATAAACACCACTTGTAAATATCTAGCCCTCTTGCCATCTCTGAAGAATTTCTGCCAGCTGACGTGAGTATCTGAGGAAGAGTTTGGAAAGCTGTCTCCCACAGGCCGCCACCTTTGTGTGTTGGCAGGATGAAATGGAGCAGCCTGCAGAATCCGGGGCAGACGAGGATAAGCAGAAGGGACTGTCCTGCTTCTGGTTCTGCTGGATCATGTGTTGTGAGCCAAGCATACTGCTGAAGTACATGCAGGAACTGTGTGCACTGGCACACGATTTACATGAAGGACTTAAAGGATGAACCTTAATGAGCACAGACCTTTTTTAAGGGGTGGCTGAAATGATCTCTTAAAATATGGGAGTACATCACATGCTCTTCTATGCTCTCAGCTGTCTAAAACTGGCTTTTGTCCTGACACTCCAGATGCAGGGTAGTCCTTTGGCACAGACTGGCATCCTCCAGCATAGCTGAGGGGGCCTGTGTACCAGGCAGAGCAGGGGTTGGGCTGGAAGGGCACCCAGTGCACAGATATTTAGCTGAGCTTTCAGCCCTAGGAACTCTGCACATGCTGTGAAGTAAAGCAACCCTTACTCAGAGAGACTTTTCTGGCACGAAGGCAGCACTGGAGATCTTGCAGACTGAAAGATCTCCCATGTTTTGAAGCAAGCATTGATTTGTAAAGTATTATGTAAAGTGATAGGTCTCCTTCCTGAAGAGTGGACGAGGCTTCAGAACAAAACATTGTGCCCTTTATGTATTTCTCTTTCCTTTGCAGTTACAGTTTGTTTCTACACAGTTATAAAGACTAATGTGAGACGAGTTTTAGTTTTGCTGTGAGAATTCATCTACTTCTGCCCCTCTTTCCTCATCTGAAGTCAGTGAAGTGACAATTCAGGTAGTTACCTGGGTGTGCTCACTCACTTTCAAATCTAAAAGTTTCCAAAATATGCCAGGATTTGAACTGGCTTTGAACTCCAGCCCACAGACTCGTGCAATTTTGATACAACATGTATGATTCCCTGCATTGTTACCTTCTTTTTCAGTGTTTCACTTACACTGCAATAAAATTAAATTAACTTTATTGTAAATCATACGTGAGCACACATGCAGGCCCGAGAAACAGGGAGAAAGGAAATGCACTATGATACTCAAAGTGCTTAATATCTATATATTTGCATAACAAAATTCAGCCTATTCTGCTTCCATTTTTACACAGACTTGTCTGACTGATTACTGAATCCAAAACTGCATCCTACTCTCAGCTGCTGCCAAGGTGATCCAGCAGGCAAGAGGTGAGCTGAGTTGTGTTTAGTCAGTCCCCATACAAGTTGTTATTTCCTTTTTTCTTCCCCTGCTCTGTGGTTTGCTTGCTCTTTCTTTTTTTGCTTGCTTTCTTTTTTTCTGATTTTGGGGGAGGGAGGGAGGGTTTGGTCATCATTTTAAGTATGGGCTTCTTGGGTCAGGAGGTTCTTTAGCTATGTGTTTACATTGCTCTAGTCATGCTGGGCTGTGATCCCAAAGTTGGGTCTGTGTGCTACTGGAATATAAATAATAATGTGATGTTGCTTTGGTATGCAGTCAGGTTGGAATCACTGAGACTCCACTCTGCTTGTGGGCACTACCAACGGGTAGTTGGACTGTTTTCTTAATTTTTGCCTGAAAGTGATACTGTGTGCAGCACAAATAACCCCCAGCACAGCAAAATAATGAACAGCAACAGCATAACAAAAACTTTCAGCTGTGCCAAATGGTGAAAGCATTTTCTTGCAAGAGTGAAAATGTGCTGTAAGCACTTCTTGGTTTGTTAGAAATCTTGGGATGTGTAAATATAACTGATCCCATCTAGGTTATCATAAAGGGAGTTTATTGGTGAGCCCAAGGTTAGAAACCCACTAAGCCTCAAAGGAAAAGGGAAACAGGTGCTGTCCCAGAGCCTTGGAAGCTATGCTGCAATTAGTTTCTTCCTTTCCTTTGGGCTTAATAATATACTAAAGTTGGTATGTTATAGCCACGGTAACATTTATAATAAGAAAATATGCAAATACAGCAGCAACATAATTTTTCCAGGCTGCTTAGCAAGCAAATGGTTGTGTACAGAATGGCCTTCAATCCTATGAGCATCTTTCTGTCAGAGGCAGCTCCTGGTATTTATGATAGCAATAAAACCTCTAATTATTATTGGACAAATTTCTCAGACATGAAAAAAATTTTCAGACATTTTACTTTCAAATCTTTCGGTATGTAACAAAAGGTTTGGGGTTTCAGAACTTTAGTCCCTGAGGATAAACAAATAAAGTTGTAAAGAGCACACCTTGCTAATATGATCGTTCCTTATTAGCATAATAGTTTTCAAATAAACAACTTGCTAATGTCTCTAATAAGCAATTACTCTATGATGAAAACTGCAAATGGAGCCCACTGGTGTGTAACAGATAACAGTAAAATCTGTCAATAAAACAAATATTGTTCTGCCTGAACAGCTCTCTTCCTCACTCCAAGAGAAGAACAGAGCTGCCTGGGTATTTTTATAGGCTGATGTTTGACAGCCAGGCATGTTGCAACACTGCTGCTCTGACACTTTGCTCTGATGTTATGTGATGCTTTACTCTTTACAGTGTTAGTGTTACAACAAAATAAGGCAGAGATTTTTACTTAGTTGGAAGCTAACTACTCTGAGTACTCGAGTCAAACAAAACCATAGTAGGGTAAATGTTTGCCCAGGAATAGGGCAAGAATTTACCAGATTATATTAGAGTTTTCTTTCTTTCATAAAATGAAAATCATAATTAAAAATTTGGAGTCCATCCTATCTCTGAAATGTGCAAATCAGTGGAAATAACATTTCAGCAGTCTTTTCTTCTTGCTATTCTAAAACATAAACAATCATTTACAGTGGCCAAAAGGTGTTAAATACATGCAACAATCTCACTTTCCCAAACATTGAAAAGTGTGAAAAAAAAGTCATAATTTTCCAAGCATAGTTGACAAACTATTTTCAAAACATTTGCAGCATAATTTACATACTTTCCTAGTTGCATTACCATTGATTAGAAAGTTGTGTTGTGCTTGCTTTGGTCGCCGTACTTCTGCACTCATTTTTCTAAAATAATTTTGCACATGTTCTCTTAGTTTTCAAGAAATAGGGATATGGAATATGAGAGAGCCACAAATCCTCAAGCTTTGGTGCTTTCCAAATTCCATGGCAAGTTTTATTTTATATATAGCTTTGTAGAAAAGGGATCATTTGAAGGAAAATCTTGAGCCATTCTTATCTTTGTTCCATGCTGGACTGACATCATGGTATGGAAATGAAAGGAATGTACAGTAAAGCCTGGTGTGGGAAGAAGATCTTGGCAGAGGGATGATTAATGGTGTCTTACAGAGGGAAAACAGTTATGTAAGAAATACAGCCCATGAGGTTCAAACTGAAGAAACCATCACAGGTGCAGACTGTAAACAGGCCCCAGAGGGAAGAATATTGGTCTTTTAAAGGTGGACTCTGTAAACAAACAGATGAGGCATAGGAAATATCTTTCCCTATAAATTTTTATGGTACAAATCAGTACATGGAGCACATAAGCACCATAAGTGTTTATAAACTCAAAGAACATCCATACTGCAGTAAAGCAGCACAAATTGTACCACGGTGTAAATTTATATAGCGTGAGGCAGATGTGTGGTCTGATGGCTCAGTTTGTTTTTTTGACTTCAGTAAATGACATGATTTCTGTGTCTCTGGTTTTGTTTTGTTCCATTTAGCTGCTCTCAGCTACATAATTGTTCTTTTAGCTTGTAAATATTATGGTCAACCTCCAGCAAAGTTTAGATGAGGCCAATCAAATGTAAACAAGTGTGTCTGCACCAATGATATAAGTAAGCAAAGTCATCTCTTGTGATGTTTCCTCCCACTTTTTCTAACTCCCCTGGGACTGCAAGAGCTTTGCCAAGCCTACCGTGGTAGTGCACAGCCTGGGGTTCAGTTGAAGGGCCTGTCTGCGATTTTGTTTGTTTGTTTGGGTTTTTGTTTGTTTGTTTTTTTTCTGGGTATTTGGCATAGGATTTGTCCAGGGAAATGAGAATAATGGACCAGAATCACTTCTGGGGAGCATCCTCACGTCTGTCCATGCTTCTGTCCCTGCCCTAGCGATTGTTGTCTGCAGAGTCAGCACAAGTTAATGCAGGTGTAACGAGCAGTGTGGAGGGGACCAGAAGGTTGAGGATGAGCAGTGTTTCCTGGTGAGCCGTGTGTTGCAGTGCTGTGGTGTGGCACACTGGTGTTTCAGCAGTGCCCTGAGATGGTGTCAGCCCCTCAGACTGCGGTTTTCCGGCAGGGCTCAGCCTGTCCCGTGCCGCTCTGCGCTGCAGCAGGGAACATGACCAGCAGCACAGATGTGGCTTGCTGGCACTGTCACAGCTGTTACCGTGTAAGAGCCACAAGTGCTCTTACGCTACAGTCAGCAAACCCACCGCTTGAAAGCCTTTGCATTAAAAAGGTATACGTGGCATACTTTTTACCCTACAATATGATCTTTGAGTTAAAGGGGTTTCTCTGCACGTTGCCCTACTGTTTCAGCCCAAATCCAGCCAACCAGTCACTGTCACTGTACAGCCCCCAACCTGTAGGCTATCCTGTCAGCACAGTAAATGAATCCCATGGGCTTTCTGCTGCAAACACAAGCAGGCAGGTGGGTTTTCCCTGCATGCAAGTTCCTCCTCTTGCTTTGGAGCCTCTCACTGTTGAGGACACAGACCCTGCCCATTGCCCTGCATCCAACCTTTACCTGTTTCTAGCCTTGTCTCCCCACCCCAGCTTTGTGTTTTCCAGGTGCCCAAATCCTGCTGTAGCCTTTTGCAGCTGTAGCAGTTCAACACTAGTGGCAGTCTTACCTTCCACACCTCATGCTCTCATAGGCAGTGAACTGTTGGGTCGCGATTTTTGATTAGATATGAATTAACCTTTAAGGAAAAAACCCACCAAAGTAATCACTGCAATGCTACTGATCTCCTGGGAATGGAGCCTGGGAGGTGTCTGACATTTTGCAGTATTATCTATGGGAGAGGAAAGAGCTGGGCTGCTTTTTCCCACAAGAAATGTATCTATTTTTGAGAGCAAAGTACTTTCTTTGCCATGGGACCCAAAACAGTTTTCATTCACTGACTCACGGTCTCTGGAGGCTTTTTCCCTGAGCTTAGGAGGCAAATGCTTAGTGATTTGCAGCTGGAAAAGTGACAGCCCAATTAAGTAAAACTGTTAATTTAAAGGTAAAGAAGTTACCTGTTTGCAGCTATCTTGGATTTGAAGAAGTGAACCATCTCCATCAGCCCTGTTCCTCTGTTTTCACATAGAGTTGCTGTAGATTTGATCATTACAGCTATTGGGTGAGAATCTGAAAGCAGTGTATCAACAGCATATGATTTATTCTGTGGTTCTTGCACAGAAAGCCAAAATATGATTTCATGCTTTCCTGTTTCTCTTTTTGTCTTCTTATGGTATAAAAATCATTCGTTAGCTATGTGCCATTAAATTTGTCCAATAGGCTATTTGCTTAATTATGGATGAATGCTTATTGATGAATCTTTCTTCCCAAGAGACACACACTCCAAGACTCAGGCAGAAACTGCAGGAAATGTACTTGGACAATATTCAAATTTCTTCTTGTAGCATATGGCAGAGCCAGTGTGGGTCAGCTTGGCAGCTCATGGGCTCAGATTGATCCATAGGATGCCTCCATGTGCTTTGCCTTCTATTTTTTGAAATATAAGGAATGTCTATAGTCAGTATTCATTCCAAACATCTGAAAACTCTCTCCTGCATCTCTGGAGGGTCTGATGGTTGGATCCCTGTCTGCCTTGTCCACATGGTAGGACAGGACTTGGAGGCAAATGTACTCTGGGAGCTGCCAGTGTCCACACAGCCTGGGAAGTTTTGGCAGGTGGGACCAGACATCTAAGCATGCTTTTCTGTTTCATTCATAGGTTGCATAGGGATTGTTTAACCTTTAGACAAAGCCTTTCCAAATAAAATGTTTTACCAAAGGAACAAAATATTAAGGAATGGGGTATAACAATATTTAGAATTCCTTCACATTGCAAAATCTGTGCAATAAACTTTGGAAGAGTCACTACCAAATGCGCTCAGTAGCATTTCTTAATATTTGGAGTTATTCTTAAATCTATATACCTAATCAGCTCTTTAAACTATGCTCCAGGCATAGTGAAGTGGAAAGAAATATTAAAAAAATGCCTGAAGGAATGAAGTCTCTTGGTATTTATGGTAAATGCTCTGCTTTCCTCTTGTTGGGAGCTTTTATTAGTTTGAATTAATGTGGCTTAAAAATCACTGACAGTAAAGGAGATTCCAAAATGGCACATGGAATATTTTTACTGTTAATATATAATAAAGAGGTAGCCATCATTTATCCCAAAGTCAAAATGCAACTTCAGATTTCTTATTTAGAAGATGATATCTTACTTGAGCTCCACCTGGGAGATGGCTGGGTCAAGTTCATGTGATCTTTTTCCTTAAGGTGTGTCTGTCAGGTGCAGTTGGTTGTTATGGAAAACATAGCCAAGAATCTCAGTGCAGTGAAACCATTTTTCCTGCCTGTTCGCCAAAGCCCAAGTTTTCTGCTGGCTTTCTAGAGCTTGGTGCGACTGAGGCTGTGTGCCACAGTATAGCAGAGAGTCCATGAGCTTATTACAATAAGCTCAATGTATCTCTGTCATGGGCAATCAGACCTGCAGGACAACACACTGGAGTGGGACCCTGGCTGTTATGTTGTAGCCTACTTTATCAAACAACTGAGAGCTCCTTGCACCACATTTTTGACACTGGTGGGCAGGGTATGGGCATACAATGGACTGAAAGTGGGGACAGAGCTGGCAGTTGATACCTTGTGTCTTTAGTGAAGGGATCCCAGTCTGTTTGTGAAGTCACAACTACTGCACACAATGGGCCTGCTGCAGCTGATTATGTGTTTTATCCTCCTATTCTTTTGAATCAGACTCATGTACATGATCTTTGCTCAAAATCCTTCTTACTGATGTTTCATGGTTTCTGATTTCCATTATTTGACAATTACTGAAAGGAACTGATGCAGCATTAAGAGCAGATCTGAGAATAATCAGTAGTTTCAGCAACTCCTTTCTATTCTCTCTGCTTTTGTGGCTTATTATAAAAGTGTCAATCTCTCACTGCTATCTAACAAACAAACTTCTGCCCTGGATCCATTTCCTCTTGGGCAGTTTGCCAGGAATAACAAATTTAACTTCAGCTCTCAGTTTAAGAAGTTTCACTTCACTGAGTAGAGTTCAAGTACAGTCTATTACCCCGACTAAGTGATAGAGGAGTCCTTTGATGTTTGCTTCTTGAGTGGTTTATACAAGCCAAGGTTTCCTGTAGGAAAAAGAACTGCAGCTGAAGGAAATACCTGATTGATCAGGTAACCTCTTCCTCTCACTCCTACTTGAGAGCGTCTGAGTGCCCAATGACAGAATTATGTAGACATATAAAGAGAGACTCAGTACAGGCCCCACCAGCAGAAGTCACATACAGTTTGATGATGTTGCTCAGTTTATCAAGTGAGAGGGACCAGTCCTACTCCTTACACCTTCCTGTCCTGCACTGCTTTCCCTGCATCAGCTCTGGTGGACCACCACGGCTTGCTCAACCTGCTTGGCCTTTAAGACTTCAGAGCTGAAGTTTTCTGCCATGCCCAGGAACTGAACTGGATAATTAGTAGGGCTCTTGCCACGGTAAGGGACTAGGCTGCACAGTTTGGCACCTGGACTGGGAGGCTCAAGGGAGAGGGGAATAATATTATGTAGGAACAGAAGTCCTCCATCTGCACCTGCCAGCCAGCAGGTCAGCCTGGCTGTGTCACTGAGCCATGCACTTGGGGGTCCTCCAGAGCCCTCTGACCTTCAGCTGGGTCCCACTCTGAACTCTTCTGGAAGGTACTGGTTTTCTCCTGTGATCACCATGGGCTGTGTTCACTTTACCACATAAAATAAACAGTGCCATGTTTTGTTTCTCCAAGGCATAGTGAGGCTTCCCTCCCAGTGATTCTGACCTGGAAGTTCAGGGAAGAAGCAGAAGTTGGCTAGAGAATATAGAGGAAAAACTGGGAGTGTACCTTGAAAGGTGATCGGAGCACAAGGATCAGCTAAGGACATGGAGGAAAGGGAAGAGATACCAGCAAACCTTGCCTTGTCTGAGCTGTTTCAAGATACCCACTGTTCTGTGGTCGGTGGTTGTGAACTGCTGTGCTTGATCTCCGAACTTGAGTATTTAAAAACTCCCTTTGTAGTTAGCTTGTCACTCGCAGATAATTGTTTGTTTGTTTGTTTGTTCTGCACCAATGTATGTTCATGACAATTTTGCCTCTCCCTGATCTTTGTAAGTGTGGCCACAATGGATGTGGTGAGTGCAGCATCGCTTTCCTGTCCATGCTGGAGCACCTGGGCACAGAACTGAGTTGCAGAACTCTCTCCTCTAACCAAGGGGACAGCAGAGCAGTTTGTGAGCAGCACTGCAGTGTCCTGAGTAGCTGTGCTAATAGCTCAGCATTACTGGCAGGAGAGGCTCCTGGCCTTGCAATTCTGCTCCTTTCCTTGAGTTGGATATGTTGGGTGCCTGTCAGATGACTAGTGAGCTGATTCAACTTACTAACCCAAAAGAAAACTATGCCTGTGTAACATTGTCACCGTTGGCTGGAAGGAAAGCATGAGAAGATTGGGAGGAAAACAGCCTTTATTTTGCAATTAGATGTTGCAATACCTGTGGATATTGCATGCTCCACAGTGTTGCAAGAGAGTCCCTTGAGCAGAACTCATTGAATTTGGTTTATAAAAGCTCCTCTTAAGTATGGGTATTGAAAGTTGTGAAATTACCCATTATTCAGTACATGCAAAGTAACAAGACATTTCCTAAACTATTTTATTACAACTTATTTTCAGTTGTGAAGTGGCTTTTCCTTCAGCTATATCCATGCCCAAACTCTGAAACAATTTTAATCCTGATCACACTGACTCTCCTGAGCTCCTTCATTGTATAGATAAACCCTTTTATAAGATCTAATTACCTGTAGAAATGCACACGTTGAAGACCTCAGCATTTACTTGCTTTGCAGCCTGATGTAACAGGCAGTTTCAAAGATTTAAACTCCACACACAGAACTTCTGAAATTTTTTGCAGGTAGCCCCAGGAGTGTGTCCTGTGCAATGGACACTCACATTTTCCAATCAGCAATGTTATTTTTAAGCTCTGCCGTGTCATCAGCTGGTCATGTATCTTATTGCTTCACAGACCCCGTGCCCTGCTTGCGCCTGCAGACAAATCTAGCACAGGCCAAGGGGAAGGTATTTCCTCCTTTTCGGTCTGCGCCTTCCCCTCTTACATCCCAGAGGTCTATTTCTAGCTGGGAATAGAGGCTGATACTGAGAGGCCAGGGGACTGTATGTGGCAGTGCCTCCTTGAATCCAGGCAGCTTGGTTTGGCTTCTCTGAATCCATCCTGTAACCCACGGTGCTTCTTCCCTCAGTGAGACTTTCACCTCTAAAAGTGCTGTCAGTTTTCTTGGGAATTATTTCCAAAGGAGTTATAATTTTCCTGCTGAACACCCAAAATGTGCTTTCTCTGAAACCCTCCTGCACTAAACCTCATGTGGGCTGCAGAAGCTTTTTTTTTTGCACTTTAACGCTCTTCCTGCCTTCTGATAGAAATGCTGCTCATCAACTAGTTCAACATTTTTGAGTTCCTTTTCTTGTCCTAGAGCTCAATGCTACTCCTTTCTCAGTCTGAGGATGAGTAAAGGATGGTCCCTCACTAAACAGAAACATGTTTTTCCCCTCAAGAGATTTGCTTTTATCCAAGTTGTTTCTTGAAGAAAGACAAAAATGCCAGAAAGAGAGATGTGAGCTGAAGCAATTTGTTTGTCTGACATCAAAGTACAGTGGACTTGTGTGGTCATATTGTCAGGTGTGTGACCTGAGTGTGAGGAAATGAAGTTTACAATGACTGCAAATGGATAAGCTTTCAGAAGAGTTGAATTGCCCAAGTCTCAGTCACGTTTTTCTTGGTTGCACTCATTAAAAGACATGTTCTTACTTTTTCATGAACTCTCTTCTGGATGAAATGTTAGAACAAATTTCATTATGCTCATCCCGTGCAGGTAATAAATATTACAGGACTCCTCTGGAAAAAGTAAGTGATAAAATTCGGGTATCTTTGCCAAGATTTTCATTTTTGCATTCAATGAAACACATTCCAATGTGGTGGAAAACAGAGTTTCTCATTTGTAGAAAATTTTATTGTTAGTGGTTTTTAATTTGGTTTTGAATCTCAATTTTTAGGATCAGCAGCTTTGAAGTGGAAATCAAGGCTGGGTGCAGATTCTGACCTGGGGAAGGTTTGGAGCAAAGTATTTCAAAAAACCAGCATTTTCTTTGGATAAATTCTGATGATTTAAAATGTCTAATACTTCATACTGCTGGTCAATTGGATTTGTTGTGCAGAAGACTTTGTCCTAGTTCCCCAGAAACTTTGTATTTTCCGTGGGCGTGCTCAGGGAGACACAAGGGCAGGCGCCTCAGCATTCCCTCTGGAAAGTCACCTCTGCACAGGCTGTGGTATCTCCCCTTGCAGTGGCGAGGCTGGAAGTGCAGCCTTTGTGGCTGCCTGCAGCTCTGATGGTAAACATAAAACATAAAATACACGGATTATTTGCACTGAGAAACAAAGCAGCCCTATGGCAATAGGACTCCTAACTGCCAGCATTTCTTGCCTGCCAATTTACTTCCATAGTAGCTGGGATAAGGCCTTAGGGAGAAAAAACATGACAAGAAACATGGCAAAATATGAAGCCCCTTTTCTTTAGTAGCAACTGCTCTCTTCCCACAGCTGGCAGTGGGGGAGAAGAAGCTTCTTTGTACCCAGTGTGTAGCTTTGTGATTGATTTCTTCCGCTAGCAAAGGACGCATAAGAAGTTCCTGCTCCAGCAGATTGTTCCTGTCTCAAAGTGTTGAGCTGTCACGTCACAGAGCCAGTGCACGCTCTGGCCCACACGCAGGTGTATCTGTGTCCTTGGCATGGAGAGCATGGTGCAGTCATGAGCAAAAAGGCACACTCACAAGCACACTTTGGGCAGCCCAGGACACCCGTCCTTCCCACCTGTTGGACAAGTAGCTCTCAATCTTTGTTTTTGCAGGTGATTTCAGTCAGAATGCTGAAGGGTTGGATGTTTTTCCTTACTGAGAGGAAAGGAGACTGTGACATAATCACTTGATTGAGAAAGCCCCACGTGGAAGGAAAGGGCAGAGGGAAGAGAAGCACAGCCTTGACATCTCCCCACCAAGAACGAAAGAGGAAGATGATAGGTCCTTTTTAGGAAAGCTTTGCTACTTCCTTATGAGTCTCTCCCACTCAGCTGGAGGGCATTGTCCTGTCTTTTGCCCAGCACGGGAAGAAGCCAAAGCATCTACCGCAGAAATTTTAGGCCTCACAAGACCATGCCCATTGAGTTCAGCTTTGGGAACTTCAGGTTTGTTGTGCCAGAGGCTCAGTGTGCCTCTCTCTGTATGTGCTACTGGTAAAGGCATTAATTGCAAATTGGTTTTGAGGCTTTTTGGCTTTTACTTTTGTGGAAAAACACCCCTCCTAAAACTTTGGAGAAAGGATGGGAGAAAGGGAAAACTGAATGCCACAGACATTTTTACATCATTATTAAACTATTCTGATGAGAGAGAATCCTGAGAGTTCTCTGATGATTTGAAACATTTTCATTTCTTTGGAAAAGTCTTTGCAGAAGTGGATTCTGTGTTTTTGGCTGGCATATCCCAGCAGCTGTTGCCAGCTTTCCTACAGGTCTGGTAGAAAGCGCTTAGACTCTGGTGTGCTGCAAGACTGTGTGTTCCTGTACGTGTGTTTGCTCTGTGACAGTCCCCAGTCCTCATTTCAGATTTTAAAAGTCTGCACAAAGATGAAGGCTGGAGCATCCCACTGCGCAAGTGCAAATGGAGACTGCCTGTGTTTGACCCCCTAAGGCCCACCGTCTTTGCTAATAAAGATTCACTGTGCAACTCCCCATTAAAAGTGGCAGTTGGAGGCCAGGAAAAAATCAGTTATCCAGTGTTTGAAATATCCGTTTAGCTGCTGGGAGCCACCATTTGATCTTAAGCAGGATACTTAGATGTGTTCATTTTTAAGTGTCAGGTAGTTCAATGACTTCACTCAGTATTTGCATTTTATGGGGGTACATGTAACCTGAAGAACGAAAGGAAAGTTTGCTATTTCCTGTAAACATTTTTATATAAAAGTGTCACATGAAAGGCTGTTGGATGAAAAAATCACTGTATTGTGGAGTGCCTGGAAAAAATCACTTAGGCATTATTTTAATCCTTGGCAGTAACTATTCCAATGTATACTGTTTGTTTAAGAAATCTAGAACACCGTTCCTGAAATGACTTTCTTACGACTCTGGGTACAGAGCCAAGTACAGGGAATCTGTGCATGGGTGAGTAGATAGAGGCTGTCCCCTGTGGGACAGTAAGACCATGTAAGGATGCACAGTGATTCTAACCATTTTACCTGGAATTTAATTCAGACCATGTTGGCTTAGCAGCGCATAAGCCTGTAACCAAAGCAAGAGAGCCTAAAGGTCAACAGTCCTGAGGTGATTTTCCTTATACCCCAACAATATGCACCGACAATGAAATCATTCACTCTCTCTTCATCTTCTCAGGCTCTTTGGGTTGGTTGAAAGGTGTTAAACATGTCATTCTTCCAGGGCTTTCATCCTTATGGCAACTGTTATGATGCTCTCCTTGTGTAATTATGGTTATGTCTGGGATAAAACAAAGAAGAGCAGGGAAAGAAAGAACCTGGAAAAGCCTGAGGACACCCACATGAGACAAGTGGAAAACACATTTTGTGAGGACGAGGTGTAAAATCAAAGATGTTAGAAATATTCAACAGCAAATTTTGTCCTTTCAAGTGGCAAAAGTATTTTGGTGCTTAACTTTGTGTTTAGTCTTGTACCCCACTACAGAAATAAAAATTTAAAAAGAGATCTCCTGCCTGACAACAGAAATAGATTGAGAATTTTGAGCCTTGATATGTCCCTAGCGGAAAACAAGTGCCAGCAAGAAACAAAACCATCCCTTTAATAGGGAAATTGGTGGCACAGGTCACCCTCTACTTTGACAAGTGCTTTTCTCTTGTGTCATTTGTTGGTTTGGCTGTTATCTGTAGAAATGATCAAGGAGACTGATATGTCACTGCAGAGCAGGAGAGAGGTTGCACATGAACCATGTCTTCTGTGCTGTCTTTAATTTAACCTTCCCTGCTGCTTTTGCAGGCTGGTGGCCTTTCTGCACAGAATTAGCTGCAGGCAGTGCCTTCAGAGGAGCCAGGTCAGCATGACAGCTTGGCTAGAGCAGAAGTCTTGAAAGATTGCAGGAGAACTGAAATGAATAATGAGAAGAATGAAAACATTGATGGAGGAAGAACTTTTGATAATGGTAGATGGAAAACAGTCACATGCAAATAGAGGAAGGCAATTGTAAAAATGTCAGTAAAATGCAAGTGGAGGAGGACACAGTCTTTCAGTGTTTGAAAATACCTTCTTTATACATGTGACAGTTCTGGACACACGAGCTGGTCTCATACAATTAGATACTTTTCCCAGGAAACCTTTAAGCTATTTTAATGTCACATATCTATTTTTTGTGGTGCTTAGGCAGCCTGTTAGTGATGGTATCAAGGAAATATGAATTGGCTGACAAAATGGCCAAACATCATACTACATTGTGTTTATAAGGACCTGTCCAGGTCTGTTTTTAATTCAAGAATATTTAGTTACCAGTTGCTATAGTGAAGATACACAGATTTGAGGAGGAATCAGCCTCTTTCCTACCTCCTGATGCCATTGTCCCTAAGGGAAGAGGGAGAGAATACAGAGAGCCCCTTATTTCAAATATCCCTCTTCTGAGGCAGTCTTCTCCAAGAATTTTAAAGCCATCTCACTTATCTCTATAACCCTGGTTTCACCTTTTTCTTGAATCCTCATTGAATAATGATGGCTAATTCTTATTTATAATTTCTAATTTGTAGCTCCCTAAGTGCTTTACAGTGAATGTCAGGATGGCTCTTCTTATCTTATAGTAGGAAATGTGGGGCTCAAAGAGGCAAAATAACCTTGACAACCCTGTGTTCCTATTCATTCTGGGCCCTTTGCTCCACCTGAATGGAAGTTTCTGCTAGGAAATGTTTGGAGGCTGTTTGTCCATTGTATCAGAAGAGCTGGGGGAAAAGCTCCCTCACCCCTTCTCTCCTGCTCATCAGAAGCAGCCACCTGATTCGTTGCAAATTGTGGTCTCTTTGGAGGCAGCTCAGGTTACATGTTGTCCTCGTAAGTTTTTTGATAAAAGCGATGCTGACAAAGGTGAAAATGTTGAAGAGGTGAATTGGCCCCAAAGGGACACTTCCTTTGCTGTACTTTCCTTAAATGCTGTGGGACACTTATTTTATGTATGGGAGAAGTTATATGGCTTGAAGCTGTACGCTACTGAATTGTCTGGGTGAAGTAGCATGCAGCAATTTAAAGCCTTCTTTTTGCTCTCTGCATATTTCCAGCATTTAAAGTTTCTTTCTTTCATTCTTTCTCTTGGGGGGAAGGTGTGTGTGGGGTGTTTTTCTTTTATTTTTTGTGGTTTTGCTTGCTTTCCTGGTGTGTCCCTGAGCCTTCAGGAGGGATAAGAAGCTTCCTTCCTGATGCAGGAGTATCATGTCCTGCTGGCTGTGGCCCACCACACTCCGTCTCTTTGCCCACTGTGTTCAGGGCTCGGTCAAGGTGAGACTGTGACATTCCGTTGTCAGTCCCTTACCTGAGAAAGTAAAGGAGGAACCATTAGTCCCAGCCATAGGAAAAGCCACAGAGATTTCAGGCCAGGTTATTTATTCTTCTGGTGTTGCATTTTGTGCTGTGCCATTCAGGACAGAGGCAAAGTCATAGAGGCAAGAGGGTGAAAGCAGTTCTACGCTTTTCCCTGTCACAGCAACTTGTCAGGGAATCTCTAATAGCTATTTTTATTCTCACGTTGGTTGAGTCAAATCCATTTGTTTCAAAATTACTGCCCTGACGTTTGAACCTTTCAGGCAGACTGCTAGTGGCAGCACCTTATTTTTCTGTTGGAAAAGAATTAAAAAAAAATCGTTGACATGTAATTAAAGGAACCAGATAGAATTTGAAATCTGAATGACACCCGTAATTGAATAATGAGCTATAAATCCTTTGCTACAAATCACTTTAACGTCGCAATGGTATGGGAGGATTCAGAGAGGATGGTGACTTGTTTAGCTGAAGTACTGATCTTGTACATAGACAAAAGCTCTTGCGAGTTGTTCCATTAAAGACATACCTTTACAGAGCAGACAAAATCTTGGACTGAAATGGCAAAATGGAGCAGGCAGGAGTGAGCCTATGTATCAGTAAGACACCAAACACATCATGTGAAAACAGAAAATATGCTTCAAAATTCTCTATTCTGTGTGCTTGCAGTGCAGTGAGCCCTGTGCAGGCACTGCCCATGTGGCAATCCCAAGCCCCAGGAAATCCTTGCAGCCCAGGTGCTGGGCAGGCTCCATGTGGGAGGTGAGCATGGAGTGATACTCTGCACGTCCTCCCTGCTGCACTTGTGCTGGTCTTACAGTGCCAGGTACATAGCCCAGGGATATGTAGGATCTGTGACCCATGTGCTACACCTCATCACACTAGTGGAAGAAGGATAAGAAGATTAAAAACTTACTTGTCCTTTTTCAATTTGCTGAGTCTCTGTCTGGATGTCTGTGCACAATTTTTTTGAGAATCAGGACTGTAGAGTTCTAGACAGGTGAACTCTGTCTTACATCTACTTTTCTGAAGTATCTGTCCAGAAATGTGTTTTCTGTCTGTATAACTGTTGTCTCTCAGAATTCAAAATATTACTAATACATAGCTTCTAATTGAATACTAAGCTATAATTAATAGTTCTTTTTAATTAAGAGGAAGCTTCAATGGCCTAAGATGTCAGAATATTGAAAGTAATTAATTTTAGATTAAGTTAGAAGCCACTTGTTAGGTTTAAGAGAACAAAATTAAAATTGAGAAAATGGGTTTATGCTGTAAGGGATAAGCTTTACATGGGATAAATAGTTATAATCTGAATTATCTTTTTATCAGTGCCAAAATATAAAATTTCTCTATTACATGAAACCTAGATAAGTTTTGGAGGCATTTCATATAATACTATGGGGTTCAGCAGAGAGAGGTAGGGTTTGAGACTGACATGGGATAGAAACAAATGTAGGTTAGCTGAAATTCTAGGGCAGCTCAGAGATGTTTTAACAAAGTGTGATTCTACAATGTTTTTAAGAAGAGAGGAAAAACAAATAAACGTTTATCTGTTCTAATAATACAGTCTGCAAAGATTTTGACAACTGTCTTTAGTGGTAACTGAAAGCTAAAGGATTCAGGGAAATTG
This sequence comes from Cephalopterus ornatus, assembly GCA_013396775.1. Lineage (NCBI taxonomy): Eukaryota > Metazoa > Chordata > Aves > Passeriformes > Cotingidae > Cephalopterus > Cephalopterus ornatus. The sequence continues at coordinate 668,425 of VZRE01019413.1, forward strand.
AGCTGTCTGTGTGGGTAGAATCAGAGGAATGTTCTTTAATGCCACATCCCAGGATCTGAGCTGACAAAGCTGGTTTCTGTGCAAAATGCATAAGACACAATCTTTTTTTATGCTGTATGTAAAAAAAGACTGGACCTCTGGTAAAATGATTGTGATGTTCCAAAAGTTCAAAGATTTGCTCCATTTAGACCCCCTGAAATTGAGAAAACTTTTGAAGTTTTTCTCTCTTATCTCTGGGCAAATCCCCTTACATCCCCCCGAATGCAGGCCTGGCCCATGCTCTCTTGCTTTGACTCATTCCTGATCAGAATCAGCTCCCACTCAAGCTCCTGTATTGCTTGAAGAATCTCTGTCTGTCTGGTCTGACAGGCTGCTGCCACATATCAGGCATTCTCAGGGACTCTCCTCAGGATTAGAAAGGTACAAAATCTATCCAGTGCCTCTGCCTGTGAGGAAGCCCATCAGCAAGACTTGGAGACAACTCAGTTAAGCATTACTGAGTCTACTGAGACACAACTGTGTGTTTCACAGAACGTCAGCAAAGGGATCCCCCCCACACCTTTTGGTAAAGAAGTGGCTGGATGATATTACAGTGATATATCCAGGTGGACCTGGAAAATGTAATTTGGTTTATGCTGTTGAGAAAAGTCAGTTTCCAAGATAGTTTTATCAGTGTATTCATAATCCTATGATAAGTGGCATAATCTACCTACTCTCCTTCTTAGAGCTTATTTTTACAGGTACATTGGAGACCAAGAAATTACAGCCTAACTCAACAAAGTAGGGCAGAGCACAATGCAGTGAGCTAGTGTCACAGAATATTTGAGCATCCCACATGTCCTGGGGACAGATCAGTACAAAGCTGGTTAGAGAAGCTGTTATGTGCCTCAGCTGTTGCAGTTTATGTCAACTCATGCAAGAGGCAAAGGAAAGTAGCTAAAATGTAAAAGAATTAGTTAACTCGTAGGAACAATTTCTGGAAGACTCAAATAGTAAGAGCTTTTACTACAATCTTGCTTTAATACCTGGTGTTAAAGTAGAAATGCACCTTCTTTTACACATCTTTTTTATATAGGCATGTAGTTTCCAATTGAAATATTTTGATATTTGATGCAACCTCTGAACAGCTTTTCTTCTGTAATGAGCTGGGTAAAAATGTCTGAATCGGCGCCTTTATTAGTGCTTTATCACTTAAAACAGTGATCAGTAGCTTCATGTACTTTTTGCAATTGCATATGATGTGCCCATGCTAGTACTGCAAATATCTTGGGTAGTATAGATTAGGAAGTGTGTCACCAATGAAGCACATTAGACAGTTGTGTTGTGTTCCGACATTAAGCTGTTTCAGTTTAATTTTGTTATCTGGTCAGTTGTAGTATTCTGATGGGACTGGAGAAGATAAGGTAACAGGAAGAGGGTGATATGAGAAAACCTCATGTGCTACGTTAGATTGAGTGGGTCAAATGCATGGCGTTGTTTATAGATAAAGAAGTCTGTTCCTGTTGGTTAGCAGTTATTTTTATTATGGAGCAGAGGAAAAGATAGTGCTCCTTCATCCCTGTTTCAATCCAGTAGAAGTCCATTCCTCATCTAAGCTTTAGTGATTGTTTATTCAATGTGACATGATGTCTTTGGGAAGAGTGACATAAAAGAGAGGAAATGACGTTTGGAGGGGAAAATGCCACTTGACCTCACAGGCTTGTCCTCCCTTCAGTTTTTCTTAACCCCCACTTTTCTGTTTTGTCACTAGATCCTTTAATCCCTTCTCTCTCAATAAAAGTGCCAAGATGTCTCCAAGCCACTTAGACTGCAGTGCTTGTTTCCATATTCTTACTTGGCAACTAATTCCATGAGTTCATTATTCTGACCCTGAGTGAAATAGTTTGAATTTCCGGTATACACAATTATTTTGGGTTATGACTTCTGACTTTTGAACCCCTCACCAGAATGCACCATTTAAATCTCTTCATCAGCTCTGAGTGCTGTCACTGGGTCAGCTCAGTGTCAATATTCCTCTAACAGCATTATGCTAGTCAGAATTTCTTCCTACGTCTTCTCTTGGAACAACTGCAGCAAAATCTGGAATCTTCTGTTCAGAAGGCATGGTCCTTTCACTGTTATTCATGTTCTCCAGGAGTCATGGGATTGTTTACAGCATATGAGACAGTGAGGTGCTGTATGAAAAGTGAGCTGGACTCAGTAACTAATAGTCCTTCTTTTGTATTTCATGCTCTCTGCAACTGTGCTGGGCTGCATTCCGGTCTCATCTGCAGCAATACTAGTAAGCAGCACAAGCAAGTTTAGTACATGATCTGAGTGCAAAAAGAGATATAACCTCAGAAAGCTGACTTGCTGTCATTCCTCTGCATTGTAAAAATATTCTATATGCATTTTGTTTTCAGTTTTTAAAACATCTTCAATTTTAAAAAGAATAATTAAAATATAATAGATATTAAATACTTACTGCACATTGATATAGATCATCTGATTTATCTTATTCTTTTTTTTCACGTGTTCTGCTCTGTAGCTGTAGAAAGTAGTATGACATTAAAGAGTGATTTTCCTTCCAGTTGCTTCATCCATTTATTGTATTGATATTGTCAAGTACTCCTGTAAAATAAACTCTCAGCCCAGACCCACTTAATTCAGCCAAAGGCTGATCTGCCAGTATATATCTTTACTGAAGCCTGATTTGGTGGAAAGGAGTTCAATTGAGGGTGCAAAATGGACCTACGAATGGATTCCCAGATGGAACTGTTTTGAAGTCTGTGTAAAAGCTGATAATAATCTCCTAAAATGCACTCTCAGCCAAAAAAGAGCAGAAAAGGACTTACACCACTGAAGTGGTATTTACTATTTTTTATTTCCTTCCTTAGCTTACTATCAGCCATGGGAATTTACAAGCTTTCCAACAAGACTGAAGAAGTCCAGGAAACCACAATGACAGATCCACTTGAAACAACCATTTCATGTGAGTGAGTTGAGAAAATACAAAATATTTTTTTATCAGTGTCTGAAGATGTCTATTAGAAACATCACTAATACTACAAAGTTCATTGTAATAAAAGGAATGTTTCTCATGCACAGCTGGCAGACATTTGTTGGCATCAGTATTTTTTTATGTGAAGGCCATTGTAAGCAATCCAGTTCTCCCAGAAATGAGTCTAAGATTACAAGTTTTGGGCACATTCTTCAAGAGATTTGTTTTTCTCTTTAAACATTAATTTATAAACAAGATAATCTGCTAAGAAAAATCTCAATGTTTCTGTGAGTTTTTTTGACTATGCAAAAGTCAATAAACATGAAAATAAACAAAAGTTTGTGTGAACAACATAAAGTGTTGATCAGTATAAGAAAAAAGACCCTCTTTTTCTAAATTTGCTTGGCTTGAAAATTCTTTCTTCTATTTTGGCCAGAAATAAGAGGTAATATGAGGAAGGATGCCTTTCTAGAAGTATGTTAGTAGCTGTCAGCCAGAACCAGAAAGTGTAGAGGCACACAAAAAATGAACAGGGGAAAAAAAAAGGTAAGAAATTCTTTGCAGACCTCAATAGAATAGAATAGAATAGAATAGAATAGAATAGAATAGAATAGAATAGAATATGCTGAATTGGAAAGGATCCATGAGAATCATTGAGTCCAACACCTGACCCTGCAGAGACACCCTGAGAATCACACCATATGCCTGAGAGCATCATCCAAATGCTTTTTGAACTCAGACAGGCTTCGTGCTGTGACCACTTCCCTGGAGAGCTTGTTCCAGTGCCCAACCACCCTCTAGGTGAAAAACTTTTTCCTGCCTAAAATCTAAAAACCTAAACCTGCCCCAACTCAGCTTCGTGCTGTGTCCTCGAGTCCTGTCACTGGTCACGAGAGTGACTGCAATGAGGTCTCCCCTCAGTCTCCTCTTCTCCAGCTGAACAGACCAAGTGCCCTCAGCCGCTCCTCATACGGCTTCCCCTCAAGGCCCTTCTCCATCTTCATTGTCCTCCTTTGGACACTCCTAGGAGCTTAATATCTTTCTTGTATTGCAGTGACCAAAACCGCCACAATATTGCAGGTGAGGCTGCCCCAGTGCAGAGCAGAGCGGGACAATCCCCTCCCTCACCCGACTGGCGCTGCTTTGCCTGATGCCCCCCAGGACAGGGTTGGCCCTCCTGGCTGCCAGGGCACTGCTGACTCACTCATCACAATAACATGGTTATCCAGCTGTGGGCTGGACACTTTATCTAGAAGGATACTGTGAAAGACAGTATCAAAAGCTTTGTGAAGTCCCAAAAGATTACATCTACTGGCTTTCTTAGACCAACTAGGTGGGCTACCCTGTCATAGAAGGAAATCAGATTTGACAAGCAGGACTTCCTTGTGTATGACCAATGACTGCGTTGTCCACCAGGTGTTTTTAATACATCCCAGAATAATCTTCTCCATAACTTTGCCAGGCACTGAAGTAAGACTGACAGGCCTGTAGTTTCTGGGGTCCTCCTTCTTGTCCTTCTTGAATATCAGAACAACATTCACCAGCTTCCAGTCAGCTGGGACCTCTCTGGATTCCCAAGACTGCTCAAAAATCATTGAGAGAGGCTTTGCAATGACATTATCCAGCTCTTTGAGGATTCTTGGATGAATTCTATCATGCCCCATAGAGATCCAGCTGGAGCAGCAGATCCTGCACAAGTTCAGGGTCAGCTGAGAGCTGATCACTCTCGCAGTCATGGTCCTCCAGCTCAGGGCACTGAGACCCCCTTGGTCCATCATCCACGTTGAAGAAAAAGGCAAAGAAAGCATTAAACATCTCTGCCTTGTCTCTCTGACAGCCCTGTTTGTGAGGTGACCATCCTCATCCTGGAACGGGACAATATTTCTATACTGCCTATTGCCATCAGTGTATTTGAAAAAGCTCCTCTTATTTTCCCCCATGTTTCTGGCCAACTTCAACTCCAGCTGAGCTTTGGCCACATAAATTTTCTCCCTGCAGTGTCAAGCAGCATCTCTGAAGCCTTCTCATGTCACTTGACGTTGCTTCCATTGGGCATACACCTTCCTTTTTCAATAATCTCACATTTGTATTGTAAACTTGCTTATTCTCATGACAGTGACATTTCTGCTACTTATTGATTCTATAGGAAGTGTTCAGAGCCTGGCTTGCAGAAAGAGTGTGGTATTCAGTGCCATTTTGTGGAACTTCCACTGCAGTCTCATCCAGTTATGGATGCAGTCTCATTCCATATGGTCTCATCCAGTTATGGAAGTGCTGGTCTCAGGTGGTTTGGGTGTTACAACATACTTGAGGCACTCAACTGGCATGTTTCTGATGGGTTGTGGTGAGCTGGTAAGAGAGAATCAGACTTGGTGTGTGAAGGGGCCTCATAGTGCTGTGTGAAAGGACTCGGCTAGGCAGTCTTGTGCACGTGCACCTATCACCTGACCAGATGGTCGGCTAGAAATACCTCAGAAAAAACTGCCAATGTCAACCTCCAAATTTTTGTGCTCCAGCGACCTACCTCACAATATCCCTCCACCTACACCAGAAACTCAAAGCTCTTCTCTGCCCCATTCCCACTGCCCATCTTCCCACAACCCTTCTCATCCTCATGGGCCAGGGAGGGAGTGGAGTACACTGTGTTAGTCCTGCTCTGGGCTCAGAGCCAGCTCAGAAAAATAATTTGTGCACTTATTGAGACTGGGCAGTAGAGGAGTTCTGGGCAAGCAAAATCATCCTCTCCCCTCAATTTCTATACGAAATTCTGGGGCAGAAAACCTTTTAGTATGGCAGTTCGGTGCAGAGATGTAATCAGTGTCTTTATTTGTCCCACAAACTATTATTATGGGTTGAGATGGAGAAAAATGTTTGTCAGAGTGATTCTCAGATCCCAAGCTGAGCTTTCAAAGCAAGCAAAGTGAAATAGATTGAGCACAATTTATGTGTAAATCAGTAAGATACGAGCAGTGTGGAATCTCAAGTGTAACACTAGTGGGAATAACCAAACTACTGTAGTTAGTGAGATACTGCTGTATATCTGAGCATGTGGATTTTAGATTGCTTTTGGAAAATACTCTGTCACCTATGCTATACTTCTTCTTTTTTTCTTTTTTCCCATGCTTTGCTGAGAGTCCTCTGCTTAGTCTACTTTAAGTCTCATAAGTGGAAGTTTCTTTGCCTGCTGCCTGCAGGTTATAACAGTATCACATGAAGCCAACATATGGGCAGTGATGTTTTTTGGAGTAGAGCTTCATTTAGAACAAGTTTTTGGTGCAAACAAGGGCATATGGGCTCACACTCTCTAAACCATGAGCTGGCTTTTTCAAGAGACTTTTTTTGCTGGATCCCATAGCATGGTTTGTAGTGTGCTCACCACCAAAAACTATTAATTTAATAGGATTGAGATTGTTTCCCATAACACAGTACTCCACTGCTTCCTTGTAAAAAATAATCGTGGGGTTTTGATAGGTTACATTCAGTCCTCAGGATTTTGTAATTTCATTGGAAGATGCCTACAATTATCAACTAACTTCAGGCTTAATTAGCTGATTATCTTGTCTTGTAACTCTGCCTAACCTTTAAAGTTTCAGGTTTTTTTCCTCAAATGTTTCCCAGAGTGTCATTTTGTACTCATTTAAATTTTGTGGATGCTTGGTGCTGAATTCTTCTTGGTTTTGAATCTAGTTCAAATAAATATGCCTATATAGAACCTAGTTTGCCTGGTTTAAAAAAAAATATTGTACTGGAACCAATGTAAACCAAGGAAATGGCTAGCAGGTCGCAGCATAATAAATTAATCAGAATGATTAGTCATCCTCCTGGGACACAGATGAGTCAGCTCAGGTCAAGACACTTCTGGGAAAACTAGATAGCTGGTAAATGTATTACCAGCTGACTATCAAAGTCCCTGTGCCATACCAGGAAATATCCCTGCATTGGGCAATGCTTCCCTTCCTGCAATGATAGAAGCAAACCCAATGTTTAACAACTCATTCTCCTTCTTTCTATTCCTTGCAACTAGTTCTTGCAAGCCAAACAAATTTTTTCTCCATGCCGTTCTCTGCATTTGTGGGCTAACAACATAGCTTTTTACTAGATGCAATACTATTCACAACGTAATATGCAGCCTTTTTATCTTCTAGTAGACAAGAGACAGTTATCTCACGATTTTTTAAAATTTGTTTATTTAATCATCATTTCCTCTTTTCTGAAATAGGGTCCAGATTGTCATCTCCTAGATGGAGAACATCTCCTTTCACTGCACCACAGTGTACTAAGATATGCAGAATTAAAGACTGTGCTCCCACCTGAGTAAAGATGATATAGTTTCCTCCTTAATGGGATGTGAAACCAAACCACCATCTGTTCTCATCAGTATCTCTCCCTTTTCATAGTGGTAGTTGAGGGGACACTTGAAATTCCCTGTTGGGGCTGAGCACTGATGCCTCAAGGTATAGATGTTTCTTAATCTGAAACAGCTCCTGTTAATCTTAACAGCTTCTTTTTATTTTGATAGGCAGAGCTGATCTGCAGATCCACAGTCCTTTTATTTTGTTTTTATAAGTGACTACTCTCCAAATAAAACATTAAATGTTTCTATCCTAGACTTTTTAATATCATCTTATTTTAAATGTCTCTGGATGTGCCACAAACAGGGATGGCCTTGGTGATTTGTCCATGACCTCACCAGGATGAATTTAGTAGGGGGTCTGTTAGTTACCTCTTCTTCCCTTCCATTTGCCTGTGCCTATTAGCACTTCCCAGTAGAACCTGTCAGCCAGGACCTGTTGAACATCACAGGGGGATCCAGGTCTGATCTAATGATTTGCATCCATCATTTATGCCCTTGAAGCTTTGGACAGAACCTCATTCCAATGTGTTCTCTTTATCTCGTGTGTACCTGTGTGTCCAAGGTGCAGCACCATCCAGAGATTTGGGATAAATGGAGTTGGTGGGAGTGGAACTGTCTGGAAATGTTCTAGTGATGCCAAGGTATACAAACACAGATCTGAAATGTTTGGAATTACATGCATTTTTGCTGAATTACTATAGCTTTGCTAGAGAATATAATCTTGCATCTGGCACATGGCTGTCTTGGGAATGTGATCTCAGTGCCTCTTGGAGTCTCGGATCTCAAGCTGATCGACAGTGGCTTGCCCTGCATCAAGAGACCTTGAGAACTCCACAGAGGAACAGCCCACCTAGGCAGTGTGCTCTGGAAGGGATTCCTCGTGTTTGGTGCTGTTTCCAGCTTTAGAGCTGTAGATCTCTGAGATTGCAGATGCTCAGCCTCATATGTGTGAGTATATTCTTTGGCAAGGCTCTGAACAGTGCCTAAACAAGAAAGTGAACACATTTCTATTCCTACAGTGTGTGTTACCGTCTTTGTGTTTGCTTCCTCAAGTTCCACCAGGACAGACCTTTATATAAAGAGTAACTGTGACTTGGAATTTTACCGGTGAATATATATATTTCAGAATTTGTGTTCTGTGAACTGTATTAGTCCTGAAGTTTGCTTTTGAATTAAAGGCTTGTTTAACTTACTAACACAATGTGAGTGCACCCATCGTCTCTTGCAGTGAAGAAGTTGCAGCTGAAGACACATATCTCACAATCATTTTGACTTTTTGCTGTTTGAGATGTCCACCTATATGGTCTTTCATGATACATCTGAGAATTTTGCAATATGTGGACAACTTGCAGCCATGGAAAAAAATCATCAAATAATTTAGTTAGATCTAGTCTGTACATGCCAGTGATGTTCAGCTAATAAATAACTCAGTGCAAATAGATAAAATTATCTACAAAGCAATATATTTGTATATATAGCCCCTCATTGCTACTTTGATCACTTATCTACCTTGGCCAGAACTGCACTTTATAAATTTATGAAAAACTTGAATTTGTTTCAGAAGAGAAAAAAAGGCTTTATGGCAAAAGAGTTTGATTATTTCACTTTGGTAAACATCATGAAGGATTTGATATTGCTGGATGAGATAAGTGTGATTCTTAGGTTTTTCTGACTAATCTTTTTGAATCTCAATATTTAGAGAGCTTGGCGATGGGTATTTAACAAACCTTAAGGTAAGATATGTGTCCCATGGCCTGTCCAAGGTTCTGTTTCCTAAACTGGATGGGATTCCAAGCCTTTAGACAGATAAATCATGTATATGGCTCCTGGGAGATTCAGATGTTAAACTGATCCTTTCCTGATGATAAAGCTCAGTTAATTATCCCTAAAAGATTTTAAAATGTAGGCCTCAGTCCTACAGTATAATGCACATCGATTCACTGGCTTCAGCTGAGGATTTACTTGGAAACAGGTGTCCTCAAGCACGTGACACATGGCAGGATTGAAACAGATTCTCCCATGTTTTGGTTGCTGTGAAGCTTTTACCTGAGAATATGGAAAACTGGTCTTACAGTCATATGGATACTGTTTTCAATGGCGTAAAATCTCAGTGGTCTAAAGAAATTGAATCTGACTGGTACTTTTTTCTGGCTGAACAGATTATTAGGGTTTTTCTATTGCTGCAGTTGTGAATGGGACTTTAGAAGTATAGACAAAAATGCCAATGACACAGAGTATATGCCTAAAATTGAAATGCTGAAATGCTGTCTTGGTCCTGTGGATTTTAATTTGTAACATGGATCTGAACTCTATTAAAAATCCAGGTAGAAGTATCCTTCTGGCTTCACACATCTCTCTTGGACTCATTTTTTGCAAACAGAATTGCTCTCTCAGAAGCCCCTTCCACAGAGAACTGTGTAGGATTAGGACTGTAAGCAAGCTGTGACAGAAATGCCAGCTGTGACATAGGATTCCATGTCAGTGCTGTGGGAAGATGGCAAAAGAGCCTAGTTCCTGTGCAGCACTTCTTATTCATAGATTTTTTAAGTGTCATTTTACAGTGATATCCCAAGGTTACTCAGCAGATAAGTGACACAGCTGGAAATTAAGTCCAGGTGTCCTGAGCCCTCATCCACTGCTCCACCCATCCCGCCTCCAAAGAAGCAATGTTTGCGAAGAGCTGTAGGAAATGCCCGATTTGCCTTGTGTTTCACCCCAGCAATGGAATGCTAGGTCAGCAGTATTTGTTTTCTTATCTTGATCCCCCTAATTTTTACTTTTTAGAAAGTTCTCTCTGTAACAGAGCTTCGTGCAAACTCAAAACATGTTGCTGCTAGAGCTTGGAAAATTTCTTGCAAGAAATTCAAATCTCTTTATGCTTGTAAAATGGTGATTCCCCAACTTTGCCTGTAGACCTTGGAAAATGGTAGTGGGAGGAAGCGGTCTCCTGCCATCGTGTCAGCTGTGGTTCTGCGTGCTGCTCCGATCCCACCGATGACTGGATTTGAGAGAAAAGCTTGGCTGGTCCTGCCTCTGCCCCGTGTCAGATGCCACCCCTCTGCCCTTGCTCTGAAGGTACTAGAGATACGAAATCGCTGACTGTTTCTTGGTCAGGAGCTGAACAGATGGCTGTACTTAAAAGCCCCACCACCCATTGCTACAAATCTATTAAACATCTCCAGTTAACCATACGGCCTCCTGCTTCAGCAGCTGAGCATGTAAATTCCTGTGACCAAATAACTGCACAGTTAACTGCTTTCACATGTGCTCCCACCGTGCCCATCTCAAAAGGTGAAATCCTAGCCCTGCTCTGCCCCGTGGGCAGCTGGACGGTGACCAGGACTGCAGTTTGGGAGGCTGGATGGGGCACCCTGCAGCCTTACCCTTTACGGCTCCCTGGGCACGGGGCAGAGGGTGCGTGGGCAAAGGCAGCCTGGGTGACAGTGACAGCGGGACCTCTGGCTGTCCCTTGTCCTCTCCCCTCGCACTGTAAGAGCCAGCGGCTGCCGTGGGAGGCCAGATGCTGCCGGGCTTTCCCAGGACCTGATCCTGATGGAGTCGGGCGATGGGGTTCGTGGTGGCTCCCCTGGCATTGCCTGCTGTGCCCTGGGGTGCTCCTCCCCACACTTGCGGGAGGGGAAACTGCTTTTATTTTTCTAGCTCCCGGGCTGCGGGCAGGTTTTGTTCCGAGCGGAACAACGCTCTGAGGGGGCAAGGAGCTTCCCCCGGCAGCCCCTGCCCGGGCTGGCACGAAGGGGCCCGGGTGCGGCGCTGGGGACAGGAGGGCCGGGGCCGGCGGGGCCGCGGCGGCGCGGGAGCGTGTTTGCCTTGGCCTCGGCAGCCAGCGGGCCGCTGGCCGCCGGCCAGCCGGGGATATTTCCTTTCGCCCTTGTTCGCAGAGGCATTCAGGAAAACAATTGGGAGCGATGAGGGCTTTCCCGTTCCGGCAGCGTGCGGCTCCGGCCGGCGCAGCCCGAGCTGGGGACCTGCTACCGGGGGCTGGGGCTGGGGGAGAGGCGGTGTTGAGTGTATTGCTTTGAAATAAAAAAATGCCCCCACCCTGTCTGTGCAATGGATATAAAGACTAGGCAAGAAGCAGGCCTTAAGTTGCCCAAGATGCCAGCGATGCCGAGGAAATCGTATGGAACATAAACCAATAAGGACAGAAATGCTGGAACTGCAGCCGTTTGCATCACCTGGGGCGCGGCAGCAATGAAACGTGAACGTAGGGAAAGCTTGGCAAGTCTCTACCTCCTTGTACATGTACAACCACAGCGATTGTAAAGGAGCCAGCCAGGTGCTGGGAATGCCCCCTCAGCTCAGGGAAGCTCTGAGACTGCCTGAGATGAGGTCTGTCCTGAGTTCCCTCTTAAATCTGAGCTTGTGGTCTGAACCGGGCATAAACGGACGTGATGCCAGGGTAATTCCGTGTGGGCCAGGACAGGCTCCAGAGGGGTTCATCAGCCCCTGCTGATGTCACTTAGGGAGAAGTGCCCACCTTGACTCACTACAGCCCAGAGAGCTAGGTGGCTGGGAAAGAAGCAGCTTCTAGGGCTAGTATATAATAGTAAAAATGGAGTCAGAAACCTTGGCTACAGCGTGTCTGGTGGCCTCTTGCTACCTCCCCACACCAGGGCTTGTTCCTGCTGTCTTGCTCTAGGGAAATAGCTGCTTGTTGGGTGAAGCCTTGCACATGCTGACGCGACACTTTCAATGATGCAGCTCAAGTTCTTCACTTTAGGGATAAAATTTAAAGGTGTTTGTTTCCCTGTTCAGAAGGCAGGAATGCTAAAACTGTAACATTGAATTGCTAAGTGATATCTCTTGTCAGAAGCCTGTTAGGATTGGCTTGTGCACAAATGACCATTGTTACTCTTTTCAACTAATGATTACCTGACATCCTACTACAGGAATTTGTATTGGAAGATCTATAATCTTAAGGGCAGGTGCACTGATTATACAGGAGCACATCCATTTTTCCAGTGTAGTTGACAAGGCCTTTGGCATATTTCAGCCTAAATAAATATTTACTTTTATTTTAATGACATTTGAAAAAACATTTGATTTATTTTGAAATGGGTTTCTTTCAAAATATATTCTAAATGTCTGGGTTTTTTTTTCCTTTTTACATACAACCCAAATTCAACTGTTCTTTTTAACATGAATAGTCTGTGCAAGGCCTTTGGGCTGTTCCCAGTGCCTGCAAAATAAGTATTGGTTGATTGTTTTTCTTTAATGCCAGCAATTGACTTATACCGTTTTGTGTTTCAAGACTATTCTGGTAGGGGAGGGGCTTGAAAATCTACCTGAAAAAGTCATCAACAAATAGTCTCAAGAGCACAAGCTGCAATTTTCAGGTGCACTTTTTTTCTTCCACATCAGAGGGAAGTCACAGATACATGTTACCTTGAGCTAAAAAATTGCACAGTTCTTGTTGCTGTTTTAACTGGAGAGGGATGCACTGCCTGTTTGTCTTTAGGGCTGAACAGTTCTATCTTACATCTAGCAATACCAACAGGGAGTTTTAAAAAGCAGTCTACCCTGAGTGTCACACCTTTTCATGCTTGAAGAAACACTAGGAACTCTGTTTCAGTTCCAGTGAGTTTGTAATGTTCCTTTATCTCTGTGAAGTCTTATGTTTTTCTCGAAATTGTGGCAGCCCATGAAATGGACTTGGTTTTGGAATTATAAACTCTGAATTCAAATTTTATCACTTCTTGGAGCTTAACAGAGCACTAGGTTTGTGATTTTATTCACAAAGCTATGGATCATTGCAAATTGCTTCCTACTATTTGACAGCTTCCTTTTTAGAAATTTTAACACTCCAGCTATCTGTCTTCAGCAGTGTATGATTCTAATCACTGATATGATTTCATAATCCTCCTTTAATTCAGCAAACATTCCAAATTCTCAATATGTGATTTGTATTTTGGGAGAGCACAGTGCAGGAAAATTTTCCTGTTGTCAGGCTTTTGGGTTTTGGAGCTGAAAGGTGCATATTGTTAACCAGGGGTAATTTCTTAGATGTAGTTTATAAATATGCGTAACTATTTTGTGTTGTAGAGATGACATTCCCTTCAATGAATGTAAGACATAAAGCTGCAGAGTTTGAAGCCAAATTCAGCAGGAAGAAAGAAAATTACTTCCATATATCTTCTGTATGTCATGAAATGGAAAATGAGATAATTCTTCCATACATCTGAAAACTAAATAAAAAGGTCTATTCTCCTCTCAGTTTCTGTGGATAAGTCCAGCTAATTTTTATGGCAGTTATGCACATTGATGGGAGAAAAGATGCCTCAAGTAGGATGATACGGTATACATATATTACTAAATAGAATACTCATTTTACTAAGGATAATCCGTCTTTGTTCCAGATTTACGTAGGCATTCTTCTTAAAGCAAGTGTTTCAGTTGTCAGGATGACTTGATACATTTGTTCTTTGATGTCAAATTCAGTTGCATCACTGTGGAATGGTTGCTACAGAAACCCCAGCCCAGTTTTTAAATGTACTGAGTTCACATCTTATTACTTAGAAAAGCTGGATTTGATTTCTTTCCTGTGAAAAAGTTCATAATAAAAGGGGTGAAACCCCTAAAACTGTAGCAATAAGCGTGGAAAAAGTACCCAGATAGTGAGATCAGAGACAATAAGGAAAAAGCAATTTAGAGTCCAACAAACAAAGTATATCTCTTGATAAAATGCTCCCCGTTGTAATTGAAACCAGAGCTAAATTAGATCAATACCAAAATATTAAAGTGTGCCAAACCTGTTTTCTGTAGGCTTTGCTATAATTGGATTCTGATGCAAGAGATAGCTTAAGTAGGCAAAGTCTGTTGACTCAAGACTATGATTATTCATAGAAAAAGAGCTTCCTGCAAAGGTGTATACAGTGCTTTTATCCGGTGTTTCTTGAAGAATTAATACATATCTATCCTTCCCTTCCATGCTGATGCATTTGAAGTCTGTATCTTGCCTACAGTAAATCTCTGTCTTGCTTAACAAGAAACTATTTCACTGTATAAGCGAGGCATATTGACAACAGATTTAACCCAGACAACTCAGCTTTATTCAATCAGAAGAATGCTGGCCTGGTTTCAGGTTTCTGGGATACAGGCACAAATGGACATGCCCCAAGTAGAATCTATTTGTTTTCCCATGAATGCACCTAGTAGGAGGTCAAATAAAAATAAATATTTTGGCTCTTGAGAACAAGATAGATTTCTGGAGTATTTGTGATTCAGACTGGAAATGTGATTACAACAAGCAGAGGTAGCATCTGAAATATGTTCTATTGAGAGTGAAAAAAAGCATCGTTTTCTCTCTCTGTCTGTGTTTTAAGCTGTGGTTATTCCCTGTCTTCACTAATCAGATTTATGAGAATAACTACATATATCTTAATGCTGCTCTCCTCTTTGTAGAAGCTCAGGAGTTAAGGAAAAATAGCCATTTTTGTAGTATTTTGGATTTTTTTTGAAATGTAGGTATAACTTATGCAAAGAAGTAGTTTATTGACTTCCCCTGTGATAGTAAGAATAAATCAATTTAGATCCAGCATACTAGGGGCCCCAGATTCTCTGTGGAGTTCCACCAAACAATGGAATAAATTGTGCAAGGGCAATTTGTCCCTAATGTTTTTGGCTATTTGATTTTGTTGAGGTTTTGCCGGTATTATTTAGGTATTCACTGTAATTTATACTGACGTGTAAAAAAACCCTGCATATTTGCCTGCAGGGGAGTGAGTGCTCACTGAAACAGTCCTTTGAACATAATAAAAAAGAAATCCCCAGGTAATAAAAAAAATCCCTGGCTTTTATGAATAATGCATTTGTGGAACAGGGGGGAGAGGAAGTGCTTTTTAGATTTATTCCCCCCTCTGCCCCCCCACTCAACCTGTTGGCAGAAATAAACTCAAGGCTGGGAGCGTGTTCCCACATTGTGAGTGTGCTCTGAGGTGCTTTTTTCAAGGTCCTGGTCTAAATGCTGCAACACAACCAGACACTAAATACTGGTAATTCTGATTTATTTGTTTGTTTGTATTTAAAGTCTGTGGGTGTCTTCCCCTGTGTATTGACCATCTGGTTGTGGGTTAGGCTGTTTGGGATATGCCTGGCATGCTGAAAAGCAACACGAAATTGCAAAGTGATTGGAGGCCCATTGAGGGTGGTTTGTTTGGGGTCCTCAGTGAGCTTTGACAGAGAGCAGGTGTTGTGATGATAAATTCAGAATGGGGTTGAGGATTTTTCTCTTCAGCTGGTAAATGTGTGGGAAATGCTGGAGGCACGCAGTAAAAATAAATGATTCTTATTCAGGAGATACCGAAATGGAAACACTTTTGTGTCACGATCTTAATGGGAAAGCTGTTGGGGATTTTAATGGATTTCACCCCATAGCAGTGGTTTGGGTTCAGCGTAGGAAGATCCAAACTCAGAGCTAAATTATGGCTGTTGAGCCTAAGTGAGACTTAAAAATGGAGTTTCAGCAGGGTTCCCCTGAACAAGTGTCCCAGCCATGAACAGTGCCATGATACCTGTCGCTGTATCTTTGTTCTTTGGGAAAAAGCTGACAGTTTCCAATCTGAGGATATTGGAGGAAATTCCATAACGTATGTGAGGGGTGTACATCAGGCAGCAGAGAATCAATTCTTCCAGGGTTCTGTTTCTGAGAGTTTCAGCGGATGTGGCGCTCTTACAGCCAGTTAAACTTTGAATAATCCTTTTAGGAATAAAATATATTTTCTGTGACTATGATTGTGCCAAATCATTTAAAGTTGCCAAAAAGCTGCTTTGGAAGGGCTTGAGGAAACCACAGCTGGGAATTGTGTCACAGATATAAAATGAGATTTATTTACTCTTCTACATCCAACACTGAAATAATAAGGAAGTCAGGAACAGATGAAAGAAACACTTGCTTTTTACAGATTTTTTTAAAATTTAATTTACTTTTTATAGAGTTTCTGTAGCAAATCTGCATTTTCAACAGGGACTTAACGCTCTTCTCACTGAGGTCATTGGCCAAATGAATACTAGGAATGAGTCTAGTGATGCATTTTATGTTTTGGGGGTAGGGAGTAGAGTGCATGTGCTTCCCGCCTCAGCAGCGTCTTGAGGATTTCAAAGCACTGTATTCAGTTTGCAGAGTCTGTTTCCAAGCCCATATTCACTGATGCTCTTCTCTGCACACTTACTTTGCCGGTGGACCCTACTTGTCCTGTTGCTTGACATCGGAATTGAAGTGGTGCTCAAGGACTCTCCCGTACTTCCACAAATAATGCGTTTTATCTCTGTGGTTTTTAAATGCTTTAAAATGCTTCTGTATTTAGTGGTTTGCAAGGATCCTTACTTGTGCTAATAGTTGGGGACTGCCTCTATTTCAACCTTCTTTCTTGGACAGTATGTGGGAACTGTAGCTATATAGAAAACTGGCAGGCTTTGCTTGGACATATATATCAAACATAGACCCACTCCTGCAGATCTGCCTCCATGAATCCTCATTTCTTTCAGGGTCAATAAAAAAGAAAGAGAACTGCTGATGGTAATTCTTCTAAAGTCCTTACTTTTTGGTGTTACTTGTGTTTGCTTAAGTGACCAAATTACAGAGTGAGGAATGTATAGTATGCTCTCTTCTGCTTTTCTTATCTAATTTACTGAGAGATACATCGGTAAAAATCTGTGTTCTATCCTGATGCAGGCAGGAACTTTAATGTATCAGAGATGATAAGGACTATTGTCATAATATCAACGTATGAAAATACAATACAGCTGATACATGTATATGTGTGTACATCCCATCTCATTGTATTCGTGCTTTTAAAAGTATTAGACTAATAAATTTTGTGTTCTGTTGATATGAATTATTTATTAAAATGCTCTTGCTTCGCATCAAATGAAGCATATTAGAATGCAATGAATTTTTTTCCTCAAATGAATGCCCATTAAAAATAGCACTTAATTTATTTTTGAGTAACTGCTTTAAGCATTGGACAGGTATCTACTTTGTAAGCAGCAACTGGCAGGGGAGTAAAAAATGAGGCAGAGCAGAGAAAAGCAGAAACTGCTAATTGTTGCAGGTTCCATTCCACTGGCAAAGGAGTACAGAGAGCAGTTTTCTACTGGAATGTAGAGATAGCAGTAGGATGGTAATGAAACTGGGATATGAGAAAAGGTATTTTAAACAATGAAGACATTTTTAAGGACTCCTTAAGAAGCAGTGGAATTCTTGCAGCATGCTGTATCATGGAATCCTTGGTAGGATCAAGGCTTTAGGATTGTATAGTTTCAAACACCGAGACTGGGGTTTGAAGAACACCCTTCTTACCAAAAAGGCTTGTTTGTATTCTACAGATATTAGAAAATGCCTTAAATTGGCAAATTGGAGAGAAAGGAGCCAACACTAGGCAGGGGAAGACTGGCATGATTGAAATGAAATTATCTAGTTCACTGTGTATCTTTACAACCCATTCAGATGTTTATGGTAGGATTTGTGTGAGCAAATGGAAAATCCCTGAGGCAATCCATGCTGTAACTGCTGGGTAAGATGCATTTGCCACCATTTCAGTTAAGTTCCATCTGCTTCTGCTTGGGGTGATTTTGTCCTGTTTTATGGACAGCTATTCCAACAGTTCTGAATGAGCTTATTTGGGATGTAGGTGGTGTTATCAAAACTTGTATTGAACATTTTTAAGAAAAAAAATATTTCAGTGACAGGAGAGCACTGTTTCTACATTACTGTGCTGCAGACTCATGTGTTTTAAAGGCTCAACTATCCAGTCCATCTTCCTGGAATGAATATGTGTTTATTCCAGTTCAGCTGATCCTCTCACATGGAAAAGGTGTGCATGTAGCTTCATCATTAAAAAAGTAAATTAATCTGTGGGTTTAGCTCATATTGCATATACAACATCTTTAGGCACTTCAGGATTTGGGACTCTCACTGAGTATTTCTACTGAGTGTAATTGATTCAACTTTTCCTTGGGTTTTGCACAACTGCAACTCTGAGTGAAGCTGAGTGCTTCAGTGTTATTGGGAGGTGGATTAGGCAGTTTCTATCAAAGTTGGTTTTTCAACCATATATTGGTTCTTAGAATATTTGTTTGTTTCTTTAAGGACTTGGTCCTCATGGACAGTTTGGGATTTCTCTTTCTTGCTTTGGCTTTGGAAAACAGAATGCTAGAAAAATAGAGACTAAAGTATGATGATGCTCTTCTGGGCAAAAGGGCCAATGTTTCCTAAGAAGATTTACTACAAGGCCAGGTTTTGTTGCTTGTAATCTCTGCCTTATTCCCACTGAAAATGTTAAGAGATGCCTCATATTTTCTTTGAGAGACATGAAGTTTAAAGAAGACTTGAACTATTTTATTGCTGCTTTGGCAATTTCAGCAGACCCCATTTAATACCTTGCTATTTAGCACATGCTTGCAGTAGAGATATTTAGGTCTTTTTTAAACCACATAATAGATTTTCTAGTTGTGATTTTGTAAATTGATTCATAACTTTACTAGATGTCAAAGAGAGGAATTCTCCAAACTGAGGCTTTAGATGTAAAATACTAACAAATTTCTTGCTGGACATAATACATCTTCTGACAGAGTACTCCATGTTCCTATTCCTTATAGTACTAAGTTAAAAGATCTTAGATAAATAACTTGTCTGCTGTTCTCATATTTTAAATTAGCTCCTTGTTAGTACAATTAGCAGCATCTCCTCCTGTGGTTTTGGAGCCTTTTCTTGCTGCCACGTATCACTGGCTTCTGTATGACTTAAAACTTCCTTGGGAAATGCTTGTTTCTGCGGTGCTGTTTTCTCTCCTTTAATTGAATAGATCTGTGAATAGTCCACTGAATTTGCCTTTTTCTTGGGAATGGCGATAGGAATCAGTTGCTTTCACTTGCTCCTCATTTGCTTTTCTGTTCTTTAAATCCCTCCACCAACTGCAATTACAATATTAGTCTTTTATATTGGAATATCTCCTGAAAAATAATAGCCTTGTAGATCTGTAGAACCCGCTGTTGGTGTCCTAGGAGGTGTTGGAAGAGCCTCTGAGACTCAGACAGTAGGTTTGTACAGCTTCTGTGAATAAATTCAGAGGCAAAGTCGACTTTCTCGTGCAGTGCTATTGATATCTATGGAAGAGACTATGTAAAAAAATCTCTTTCAGACATGCAAAAAGTGCGAAAAATAAAAACAAAGTACAAGAGTAAATACTTGTCAGTTTTTAGTTTTTTGGAATAAAACAAATTTGGTTGCTAGGAAAGCATTCCAAAAACTTTGAAACTACTAACTTTCACTCTTTATTTGATGTATCTGCAGTAGAAATAAGTGTTACTTGGCAATTTTTAGAATAAAACATTTGCATCTACACTAGCAATTTGATGTGATGCTTCAGCTGAGTATGTCTTAAATGGTGAATTAATAAAGTGGTTTTAAATGGAAATTGAAATTACATCTTTAAATAAAATTATAGTGATTATCTCTAATACTTTAGTCAGCTAAATAAATAATTGCTTAGAGAAATACCTACAGGATGGAAGAATTTTCTAAACAGTTTCAGAAATACCTGTCTGCCTTCAGAAAGGGCTTGCATTCTTTCTTATCACATAGAAGATTCAGCCTTACTCAGAGGACCAAAACAGGTCAGTGTCCCAGAAGGTAACATTGTGTAGGAATGACCAGCAGTCCTCCTGATAATATGAAGGGAGACTGTCTTGGAGGGTGAAAAAACTGGCAGAAGAATTGCCATTTCCAAGCTCTGGAAGCTTGATTATTGCAAAGAAAATTCTGTCATTTAAAAACAGAGAAATCCCAATTTGACATTTGGTAAATCAACTGTACAACTGTATTTATGTAAACACAGAAACTGTGGAATGCTCTGATGTGTTGTTATTTTGTGAGGGTAAGAGATCATGATTAGCAGTTTTTAGGGGTTTTCCTTTATGGCCACGGAGTCTGTTTGCTTGAAGGGCAGGAAAGCACACACAAAACACAGCAAGTCTCTTCAAAACACATCTAATCAAACTTGTTGTTAAGGGCCTTTTCCAACCTAAATGGTTCTGTGATTCTGTGATTCATTACAAAAACAGAAGCTGCACACTGCTCTTCCTGTAGCCCTTCTGTGCCATTATCTGTGGGGGTGCTATCCTCAGTTTGCAGTAGCAGCTTCTGCCAAGGTCTGCGTTGGTGTGAAGTCTGTGTGGAGTAGCAGCTCTCAGTGGTCAAAGGGTACTTTCCACCCCCCTTGCTGGCTTGTAGCTGGTGTGACGCTGCCGTGAGGTAGCCAGCGAAACAGTGAAGGATCACAAAGGGTGGGATGTGTCAGTTCTGAAACTACAGCTTTCAGCACATTTTCTTTGAGGGAATGTGCCAGAGGTGTGGAGGCCTTTGTCCTGGGCGTGATGCTGTTCCCCACCTCTGTAGCACTGACAGCACTGTTCTTAGGCTGCAGCAATATTGTGCCTTTTCACTGGAAGCTGTGCTGAAGCGTTGGTGATTTTTTTGGTGTTCTTTGCAAAAGTTAAGTGATTTGCATAATTCTAACTGAAGGAAAATCTTGGTTATAAATGGCCATCATGACTTGAGGAGGCCTCTTGAATGAGAGGACCATTAGGGCAGAACAACAGCTAGCAAAGTCTTTCTCTCTTAAAGTGTCCTAAAACTACCCTGCCCTGCCTCTGTCTCTCAGCGAAAGTGAGTCTGAAAGCTTGTCAGTGATATCCCAGTGAGGGGTTAGGCAGTGTCCCAAGTGAACAAAGCTGTGCCCAGGTTAATACAGGGCTGTTTTAGATAGAAAAGTTGTGGATGGAGAAAGTTTTTCTTCATATGATAGAAAAAGTGAAATGGTATGAAATCTGAAAGGGGAATTCCTCTGTCTGGTGGACAGAGGGACAGGGAAACCCAGAGTTTGGGTACTCTGGAATACAACAGGAGCAGTGCTGTGTCTCAGGGAGGAGGGAGGTTTCTGTATGGAGGAACAGGGAGAGACAGAAACAGAGGGGTGGTAATGAAGGTGCAGGTTGGTAAGGAAGGGATTCTTAAAGTACCCAGGTTCGGAAGGCTTAGGAAAGGCATATAAATGAATGGAGAAGGAAATCACAATATAATGAGGAAGAGGTGTATGCACAACTGTTTGTGTTGATTACAACTTCAGCACAGATTTTCAATGATTCAGCTTTGTTTCTTTGAATTAAAAACTGTTTATGGCCTGGTTGCTGGCCTGTTCTGCAATTTTTTCTTCCAGGCAAGGGAGAGATTACAGATGTGACTGCAGCATGCTATGGAAATATTTGAGCTTCCTAAATTCTAGATAACTGAAGTCTTGGAAGCAATCTTTCCACAAGTTTGAAGATCAACCCAGTTAAATTTATTTAGCAGGCAGGTTGTTAGTGTTTTGCAGCCTTTGTGTAGGGCATCATGCTGCCATGATCAGCCTACTGAACTGTGTGGCTTGGATTTAACTGTGTAGCAGTCACGGCTTTGCAGAAGTGTCTTGAATGGAATATCTCGTCCAGAGCCAGCTTCTACATGAGGGCGTGATGACCTGCTTTGGCAGGGAGACTGAAGAAGTCAAGGAGCAGAGGAGTCAGACTTCCAAAAATACCTATGGAGCTGAACAGATTTGAAGGAATCTTCTTGGCCAACGCTAATATATTGTGGCAACCCTGTGTCCAAAGGAGGGACATCCTCTTTCTGGGATTTGTACGGTGTCTAGCATCAAGAGCTTTGTGTTTTGTTGAGCCTTAAGCAATAGTTTAAGTAAATCATGATGATTTGTTTCTTAATATTCAGTCATGACTGTTCAAGGCTACCAGCTGTTGTTTATAGAATAACTGTGGTGGGGGTGCTGGTTGACATGTGCTCTGCTTGGGCAGCAGGATGAGAAGATGGAATACTCCCTTCCACTGCCACCCCTTAGAAGGCTCAAGTATAGAAAGAATCCTTGGGGAAGTCTGCAGTGGCAATAGCAAATTAGGAACCTGGAGAAAACGAAGTCATGCCAGGGAATACTTCTGCTCCTATCACCCGAGGTTCCCCCACAGGTGCAGGTTAGAACCCTGGGCAACCCCCCAACCCTCCTCCTGCCCCCACCTCTGCCAGGGCTCTGCTGGGCATGCTGTGGAGGAGGCCTTGGTCCCAGGTAAGGTTTGGATGCCCTGTGCTCTCTGGCTCAGGTGTGTGTGTCTATGTGGTTAGAGAGTGGGGATGGAAGGTGCTCGTCTTCTTGGTATTCCTTCTCCCTTGTCTCCATGAGTGTAGAGCCTATTAAGTCTTACACCTGACAAAACTCTGCAGGGATAAGATCAGCTGATCGTAGTTGCAAACACGTGGAATTTATAAAAAGTAGTGAGCCTGTTTAACCAAGTGGGAAACAACTGGCTCATGAAAGTGAGCAGTACACTGATTATAGGAGAACTGGGAAATCCTGCTTGTGGAAAACCTGCATAACTCCAAATAAATAGCAAGACTGGTGAATTCCTGTGCTACTTCAGAACCTAGGTTCTACAGAAAATTTGGAGCTGAGGTTTTCCACTTACTTCTGCATCTAATTGACCTATCTGATCTTCTAGTTTACTCTCCTCCCATTGTGCAGCTGTTAATGTGGCTCCCAGCTCCCAAAAGAGTGCACAAAGGGCACCTCTTTTTTTGTGCACTCAGCTTTCCAGACACGTGCTTTACAAGCTGAACACCTGTGTGTATGGGAGTGCTGCCTTCCCCCTCCTGCAAGCGCAGATGTCATGCTCAGAAAGTGCACTTGCTGACTTGGTGCTGCAGAATAGCATGGAACCAAACGAAGGCAGCTTTTGGGAAGCTTGAAGTAAGAGTATCTCCCCACAGCTCTGACATGCCTTGGACTGTGGATGTAGTGTTACAGTTTATTGCTGAGGGCCTATTGTGCCCAACTTGATGAAATCATTGGCAGTTTTTTGCTGAGCTTACCAGACTGGATGTTTCTCTTGCTCCTATCCCTTACTTTGGTCTCTGTCTAACTGAGAGGAGATAGCCAAGGTCCTGTGTGTAATGTAATGTGAGTGCCTCTTGCAGTGACTCTCTTTGCCAACGCTGTGTCTCGTCGCTGCCCATCAGAATTCTGTGAAACAGATAACAGAAAACTGCTCCCAAACTTCCAGAACACGTGGAAGTACAAAGAAAGGCCTTGCTCTTCAGAGGGTGTCTCTTATCTCCACGTTAGAAATAGGAGGTGTTTATTTCTCAGACGTCTGCTTTTCTGGCAAAGTTGGGTAAAATTGGCCAATGACTTCAGAAGTTACTGGAGGAGAGGGAATTTATAATCAGACACAGACAAGCTGGCTTTATGTGACTGTGTGAGCCTCATTTCTTTAGGAAACCATGGTAAAATATGTGGATAAAGTTGCAGTAATATTAAGGTTAGAGTTCATGCTGGCCTGTATTTCTCTCTCAATTTTTCTAGCATGACGGTGTTAGTCAGCCTGGAGCTTTTGGAAACTTTTTATTCCATATGCTGAAATTTTTTGAACCTAGCTTCTCTGTCTTCTCTCATTTTTCCTTGCTGCGTTTAATCATTAGGTGGGAAAAAAGTGAACACTTTAAAAACAGAGAAGCTGGTGTGGAAATATTGCTGGCTAGATTTTTGGGTTTTTTTTTTTTTTGGTAAAAAACTTAATGTTGGCAGAACTTTCTGATTCATTATGGTCCTAAACCAGCATTAAAGCCTTCTGGCTAGGTAGATTCCCTTGTGGTTTTCCAGGAGTCCCGGTTGCCTTGATGATGTTACTTAAGAAAGGAAAGATGCTCTACATCTGGGAGCAGGGCTGTGTCCTGTTAAGCATGGTCAGGGAGAGTGTCGACTGTGTTCTTTCAATCATATTTTTTCATTTGAACCCCGTCTGTTGAACTATAAGGTGTCTATAAGAACTATAAAGACTTAAGCATAAGAGGAAGAGGTGGAAGTGTTTTAAGGGGGAGAAAAAAACATTGCCTGACATCTGTGGATTTTGTTTGAAGGCTGGAAAAGGTAGAACTGCCCACGTAGGAATCAATTCACAGCTTTTTGCTTGTCACAGCATATCAGATACGTACAGAAGGGATGTATAGAGAGGTACCCGTCTAGCCATGATTTCCTCATCAGGTTCAGTGTATGTGGGAAAAGGCAATCCCTTTGTATGAAGTGTAACCTTTAGCAGCTTTTGGCCTCCTATATTGAATAATGGGATGATAGCAAATGTGGCAGGAGACATTCAGGCTTATTTGCTCCTACAAATGAAACAGCCTTAGGAAGGGGAAAAAAAAAACCTTAACAGAATTAGCTAAAACAAACGTGTCAGACAAAATTGTGCTTTGAATGCATTATAAGTGCTTACTCTCTTGCAGTGAGAAAAGACAGTCAGGTGTTGATAGCACGTAGGAGGCAAGAGCTGTTATTAGTGAGTGGGAAGAAACACATTGAGTGTGGTGTGGGAGTAGGGCAGATGGGAATGAATCTAGAGGCTCTTTTGGAATCACTCATTCTGAATCATCTTACTCTCAAAGCCTCCAGTGAACAACACTGTCATCCCCCAAGGTCCCACAGTCGTGCCTTGCTGAGCATGGCATTGAGAGGATGTTGAGTCAGCTCTGTGTGCAGTAGTCGTATGAGATTTTCAGTGGAGTTTAAGTAACTACTTCATCCAGGTAAGTTGTGACCACAACACACAGGTGGGATGCATATCCATTCACTCAAGCCATCTGTGGAATGAAGAAATGGTAGTATTGTTATGAGGTAGTTCAGAGTGTCTGTGCAGAGCCATTAATGGAAAAATTTCCATGCTCCTTTGTGAATGCAAAGGCTTTGTTGCCAAGAGTCTGGCTGTGCAGGATACTTGGTGGGAACCATAAGAGCATATCCAAATGGCCTAAAATGTGCCTGGAAATGTGTAACGAGAGAACTCTTCCTTGGACTTGACACACATGCTGTGTGCTCTGACTGGAGACATATGGTGATGGCTTTGTAAATCTGGTCCTGGCCCTGCAGACCATGGTTTTGCCTACATCGTGTCTTGAGAGGCGCTGCAAGCTGTCTGTCCAGGCTCCCAACAGCCACAAAATGAAGGAAGCAACAACAGATGGACTCAGTCCAGCAGGTTTGGTACTGGAGGTGTAGGCAACCCCCCCAGTTACACAAACGTGAGTGTGTCTGGGAGTGAGAGCCCTGTGAAAAGTGGCAGAGCTGCTAAACAAAAGCTTGTGTCTCTGACCCTTTGGTGACAATTTGATGTGTCAGCATCTTGGAAAAAGCGGGAGCAGCAGGACTTGTGCAGGACTCCCTGACCTCCAGGGCTGTGCTGGGTGTTTGTACACTGAAGGCATCTGGTGGTGTGCTGAAGGCACAGGGCCCTGTGGTGAGGACCTCTTGGATTGCTGCTCTGGCACTATCTTTTACTAGTGTCTTTAACTTGTCACCACAAAATAGGAAAGTTGAAGAAGAAAACTTATTTAGACACGTCTGTAGAGTAAGTTTATGACTTTCACCAATTATACTGTGCTGTGTGTGCTCAGCTGTGTATTAAAACATGCCTTGCAATCTGGAGAAAACAGTAAAAGCTGTAAGGACATGCTTCCTTTATCTTTTCCTGGGCTCCTCAGGAAGAGCACTAATAGTTGCTGCGTTAAGGCCTGACTTCTGCCACTACATTAGGGCTGCCCTGGGCCAGCTAGAGTCTCCCTTTGGATATTAAAGGTAAGCACATTCTTGGAGAATAGAAAATACCAGGAGAAGCAGATTGATAGCTTAACACAGTGAAGCTTATTCTCTGGTTTTGTCACAAATCCATTAACTTATTCACTAATGGATTCTAATTCTGAACTTTTTTGATCATACTTGAAAAGAAAAGAATATATACTTTTTCCAGACTATTGCTTGCAACATGCACCTTCTGGTTTGTTGCCTTTATTTGTTGCTGATAGTTCTTGGAGCTATATTTTTACTTCTGCTGCTTTTGTCTGCTAATCTAATTGACCCCCAAAGGACAAGAGAAGATCTACTTTACAAATTTACACTTGTACTTCCTAGCACAAAGTGGTGGTTTCAGGAATGGTGATGAAAGGTATTTGTTACAACATTTGTGAAATTTAAATGAAAATTAGTCTCTAATTAAATTATTATTATACTTCATACGTAGTATTACATTTATTGGATATTCTTACTGAGGCTTATTATGGTGGGATTGTGTGGTATTTCCTGACCTTTGTCATTAATTTTGCCTTAGATACACACATTTATGTAATGTTTATCTATATACATGGATGGCAAGCTAGCTAGCTAAATATTAATATGTTTATAGTTTCTTTCTGGGCAACTGTTGTCCTATCTGAATAGTCATGGAAAAAAAAAAGAAAAAGAAACATAACAGGAAAATATATTTTAATTTCTAAACTATCATGTGGCTGAAAAGTGGGGACAGGAGAGAGGAGGCAGAAAGGAAGGAAGAAAGGAATCAGTGAATAGTCATAACACAGAGGTGAAAATACATATCTTAAAAAAAAAAACAGTAAAAGCTGTA
This sequence comes from Cephalopterus ornatus, assembly GCA_013396775.1. Classification (NCBI taxonomy): domain Eukaryota; kingdom Metazoa; phylum Chordata; class Aves; order Passeriformes; family Cotingidae; genus Cephalopterus; species Cephalopterus ornatus. The sequence goes on from VZRE01019413.1 coordinate 695,271, forward strand.
GATTCCTTCTGTGTTTTTATGAAACCCTGAAACAATTTAAAATATGAAAAACTTAGGCTAATTGAAAACATTATATTGATTGGCCCCAGTTTTCTTTCTTTCTTTGTTCTCAATCCAGCCTCTCTCATTATAGCTTCTTAAAATAAATAAATAAAAACTCTTTCTATAAATATCTGAAAGAGTCATTCTTATATAATAGCCCTTTCTTGCAGCAACATTTATCATTATAACAATACTGTAGTAGTTTTGCTGGCAGAATCACAGCTAATCAAAGCTATTACAATAATGGAACATTTCATGGTTTTGAAAATTGAATGTGTAACCATGGCACTGAAATGTCTCTTAAATCATATTTGGAGATGTATTTTTCACCAAATGATTTGCACATTATCTCATTCCATCTGAATTTTATTTTCATCAATATTACACCATTGATTTTTTTCCTTTTTTTTGTTTCTGCAGAAATTTTGCAATAGAACTTCCCATCTGCTTTCACTTTTTGCAAGTTTGATCCTATTTGTTCAAGAAGCAGATCTAAACCTTATTTTATCACGAGGCATAATTTAACAGCTGACTAATGGTCAAGCTGTAAATTATGCTGTAAATAACAGCACACTCAGTTGCAGGAGTGAGTAATACTGTTCTCAAAATTAATAGTAGTACTTATTTCAATACATAAGAAAGTGGCTGATGTAGTCATTGTTCCAAGGCCTGGAATCAGCTCAGGACACATGAATCCTCAGGAATTTTACCTGTTGGCGAATCATGGGAGCCAGGCATTTTTGAGTAAGAAAGGTAGAAATCTGCAGGTATTTGTTCTCTGTACACATGCTGAGTCTTTCCTGAGGTGTCTTCATGCACCTGGGAGCTGTTTCTGGAAAGGAACTAACGTGGAATCTCATCTTTGCTGTGAACTGTATCTATCTTCTGTTTACGGGAACTTTCTAAGGTTTGTCAGTAGAACTCTCTGGACAATTGGAAGAAAAGATAAAATAGAAACTGAAAAACACAGAAAATAAAAATATGGCATTCAAACAGCAGTGGGTCCAGACACACTCAAGGCAGTTCCTGCTGGAAGGTGGGTGCAGACACTAGACAGGGTTGGTGTGAATTTGTTTTGTGAAAATGATCTGGGTGCATCAGAAGAGCAGTAGGGTTTAGTAGTTTGGGTGTGGGTCCACCAGAATGAAGCTCTCTGGGCTGGTGCATCCAGACTGCTCTGTGAGTTCACATAGACTCACTGTTAAAGGGTCACTGTTAGCCTGGGATTTCCTCACCTTTGGTGTAGGGATTTCAGTGCTCTTCCAGGCCACTGGCCGAGTGGTGGGGTCATTGGCTGCTCTTGGGGAGTGATTTCTCTGATCAGAAATGCCACCTTGTCCCCAAGAAAATGTTCCAGACAAAGTCAGTGTGTATATTCCTGCCAAAAGCTTTGGTTTCAACTAACTGACATTTTCTTTTGAAAAACAACTTAGAAAATGACCAACGAGCTCCGTTTCACACCCTCTGATCTGTCATCTTTGACCTGTTTAATGAAGTCAGGGTTCCAGTAGTTCTTGCTGCTGGGCTTTTAAAAATCTTTTAAGCTGCCTTCTGCTTTCCTCTAGATTTCTCTCTTACTCGACTCATCTGCAGCTATTTCCCTCTCCTTAGGGAGAACCCTGATCCTGTTTCAGTCTTTTCACAAAGGCTGCCTGCTGATTTGCTGGCTTTTCTCTCTGCTCTTTTTCACCAGAAGTGCCCATAACTAAAGTGTAGTGGGAAAAGAATCGTTCCAACCTATTTGCAAACTCGAAACAGGATTATATTCCGGAATATCAGGCTGATATTTGGGAATGGTTGAGATCACAATTTCTTATGAGATCTGGATATGATTCTGGAATCCTGAATCCTCTGCCTGGTTGGTGCTTGCAGTACTGTCAGCAAACCAGTACCCACAAGTAGTTCTAGCAAGGAAGCCATTCATTATTCTGACTCATCAGAAGCTAAGATTTTGCATATTATGATTCTTACTATTTTTTTTTTAGGGGCTAAATTATTCTGGTTTTAAAATTAATAAAAAATTAGTGTCTTTTACTCTGGTTGCCACAGCATCCTATTTCCCCACATAACCAGATTCTTGTATTCTAGACTTCGGATGTTTGGAACTGCCAAAGGTAATTTCTTTATATGATATTTCATGCTGAAAAGGAATAACAACACTTGATGGGGTAAGGGAAATACGGAAGTAGTTTTGGATATGCTGTGCTTCAGTGAACAAAAGTATTTGCAAATCTACTTGCTGTGATATATTAGATTGCAAGAACACTATACACATATCTTTTTCAATGTGTCTATAAGTTGCACAGGGTAAAAAAACTCCTCTAACTAAAACTGGCGAGTGTTCAGAAACCGCAACTATTCAGTGTATTGCCTGACCATTTTTAAAATGTATTTTGCACTTTTGGTAGATGTTGTAATGCATTCAGCACAGTGTGAAGTCTTGGCATAGATACTGGATTCTAAATTAAGATGAGCTCTGCCTTTTAAAAAAGAAATGTTTGCTTGTGAAATACCTTTGCTATTAAGGGTCTTTGGGAAGAGAGGACAGGAAATGGTGATAATGCCACGAACACCAAGAAAACAGATTTATTTTGAATTTTGGCAAATAATCACAGCAATAGACAAAGCCCTTCTCGGTGAACACTGGGTAGGCAGAATTTTATCCTTTTCATATGCTAGTCTCCTTCCCCAAATACCTCTTAACAGTCAAATGTGCTCTTGTATTGTGCATACGAAGGTGGTGTGTGATTTAGCAGAGTGGGCAGAGGTCTGCCACACAATATGCTGTGCTTCTGAGGTTGGTTCCTCCTCTGCAAATTGCACATTTCATGGGGACTGGGCTGGCCACCGGCTGGGGGAAGTCTTTGGAATTGCTGATGGGTTGGCTGACTCTGACAGAACCCTTTCAGTGAGCACAGTTCCAGGTAAGGGTTCAGAGCAGCCAAGGTTGTGGCTGACAGCAGTGGGACTTGCTCACCTTATGTGTGTCCAGGCAAAGCCTGTAGTGAGCTCTATATAGGTGTGGCAGTGTGAAAAAATTATTTGAGTGCAATTGAAGAGAACTGAGCAATTTGCCATACAGATGGGAATTCTTTCCGACTTGTGTCAAGCTGGAGATCTATTGTTCCTTCTCAGGTTCTTCAGTTATGTGCTGTGTGTTTTAAGTTTAGTTGTTCTTGAAGGAGCCTATGGAACATCTCCATCCTCTCTAGAGGAATGAGCAGGCAAAGTAGGATCTTTATGCAAGCGCTGGGGTGGCTGCCCTCCACACTCTGCCAGTGCTGCAGCTCAGGAGGAACAGGTTGGAATTTTATAGCTACAGTGTGAGGAACTGGTTCTTGCTGGTGCACACTGCAGTGACTGTTACAGTATTTTTTCACACAAGGAGAAGTGTAGGTTAGCCCTGCTCTGCTTTAGATGTAAAATACAGTGTTCCTAGAGTACTCCTGTGAGAAAGGGAGAGAATCTGGAGCATAGCTGTAGCCTCTTCTGCAGCAGAGAGACAAGTTGCACCTAGTAGCTTTGGCCTCAGCACTTTAGTGTGCTGAGAATAATGTGGTTAGTGAAATCAGTGCTAAAATGAGGGCAGAGTTACAGGGTGTCTTTATTCTCTGACAGTCAGCACTGACTCTGAGGTTCTCTTTTTGGCTTAAAGTAGTATCTCCATTATGTGCCATGAAAACAAAACAAAAGGAGAAAAAACAATCAATGGCATCAAATATTGCAGCCTTTTCTAGCTTTTTCTTTATTTTTCTCCATAGTTTGGTTTCTTCTTAAGTCAGGTTGTGGCTTATTGTTGTAAGAAAGCTCTCTCATGCTGCGAGCTGATCATATTTGGACTTTAACCATGCTGCTTCTGGTGGTCCTAAAGGGCCTCAGAAGTCCCCAGACTCCCTGCAGCACACAGAGAGTCTGGCTGGCTGTGTGTGGGGAGCAGCTCTATGGCCTTAAAGTGGCATGTGATGTAGCTCTAGTGACTGCTGTTCCTGCCTGCTCTGGGCAGTGCCATGTTTTGTGCATTCCTGCCAAGGGTGGTCCTTGTTTCTGTGCTTCAGAGTGGTCTCCTCATTAATATGGTTTGACCCTGTTACCTGTGTTGTCCCCTTCCGTGTATGTTCCCTCACATGTGCTCTATCATGATTATGAGCACGGGGCTCACTCTGGGAGCCAGGGAACTTTCCAGTGCCCCTCCGACACTGCAGTCGGGTTGTGTTGGAGAGGTGGGTGTTGCACCAGCCGAGCCGAGTCCCTGTTTCTCCTGTCAGCCCTGCAGCATGCTGCTGCTTCTGCAGCTGAGGCATGGATCAGAATAAAGCTAAATTGGTTTGTTTATTGGGGCTCCAGGGAGACGTTTTGCAGCCCTGGAAGCTTGTCTCATATGTTTCCCTTGCAAGCACGGTCCCTCTCTCACAGGGTATGCCTCTGAAGTCCTTCCAGCCGCTGGCTGCACCTTCTGAAGTGTCCTGCTGGGAACCTGCAGGCCCATCCCTGGGTAGCATGGCAGGCAGGAGCCACTGCTGCTTCAGGACCTCCGGCGTATTGTCCTCCTTTGGCAACCCCCTCTGGCTCTGCTGTGGCTCTGTGTCTGTGCTTGGAGGCAGGACTGGCTCTGGAGATTTAAATGAATAACGGCTGCCTGCAGGATGGAAAGATGTCAGTGCTTCAACGGGGATGATGAATTGTGGCCCTTGAACACATTAAGTGTTGCAGTAAGGGTGGAGGTGCCCTAAGCCTGTCCATACAAGAGGGAATGTTTGCTCCTGCTGCTGTTCCCATCTGTGGGTCAGTGGGAGCCGACACGAGCCCCGTGGCCTGGCTGGGAGCACTCCAGGGCTGCCAGTGCTCCACACAGTCCCCTGGGCGCTGTGCTGAGCCTGGCCCCTGCCCAGGTGTGTTAGGGAGGGGAAGAGGGCTCCATCTGGCTTCTTCTTTGTCTTGTGCCCCCCTGGGAAAGGAAAGCATGATTTAGCTCCAAAACATTAAACAAAAAACCCTGAAAGACTATCCCTCCAGAATTGTCTAACCCTTTATGGCTTAATATAAGCATGCCTGAGGATTGATGAGGAAAGGATGTTGCTCCTGTTGATAATTATAAGTTTGCTCCATTCAGTGTATTTTTATTCTGGTTGTTCCATTTCAGCATTTAGCCTTTGTCTTAGGTGTGTGCAAATGCTTTCTGCTGTGTCAGGAGCTGTACTTAGCTATTCATGTGCTCAAAACCCTTGGTAAGGCACTTATCCTTTCAGGCAGATCAAAGACATATGTTTGGTCGTTTGGAATAGGTAAGCAGGAAGAAAGGAATCTCTTAAGAGAGGTGACATGGTATAACTGCTAAGTAACAAATACAGTTACATACATATATGTGCATGTCCCTCTAATAATTACTGTTGCTCATGACACAGAAATACATTACAATTGAAATCTTTTAGTTAATTACAATGGCTGTCACTCAACCTGTCTTGCCAATGACATTTTTTCTATTTCAGTGATCAACTCTCTTCTATTCAAGAGAAAACCTTCTGCCAACAGAGAGAATATAAGAGTTTTGGTTTAAGAAGCAGCATTTAGACCTGGGTAATGAAACTAAAATGCTGAATTCTTCCCTCTCCACACAAAACTAAAGGCAGAAGAGCTAACTTATGATTACTGGGATTAATTTAAAATTCTGTTTCAGTCACAATATAAGTATGTGATGTCGTCAGTATTGAATAGGAAATGTGGTGAGATGCAGGTGCTCTGTTTATTCGTAGATTACAATGTGTGGATAGATAAATAAGTTCCAGTTTAGGAACAGACATTTTTGTATACTGGAGTGTTTAGAATTCAGGCAAAGAAATGGCATTCAAACAGCAGTGGGTCTGCAGGAGCAGGAGTGTGATGTATGGAGCAGATAACATTCAGCGGTGCAGAGACACGTTTGCTCTGTGCGGTGTGGGGCTGTGCAGAGCTGCAGAGGAGCTAGTCTGAATCAAAGCAGGATAATGCAGAGCTCGCCTGAGCTCATTAGCCTGGGCGGGATGCCATGCTAATATATCTATACTACTCCCAGGACCCAAGCTAATGGCTCAGCATGGTGCTATGCTGGGTACTCACACCAGCTGGTGCAGGGATTTCTGCATTGTATAGTGCAGACATGCCATAAGGTTTTCACACCAGCTCTGTAAGCAAAGAAAAATGAATTAAGGGAAAGATATAGTCCAAGACTTTAAAAACCAGGGATGTTTAAATTTGGGTTCCCAAATCCTCGTTTATACACTTCGTGAGGAGCCTGGTGTAAATGTTACAGAAGTCAAGGACAGTCTTTGCATTGCCTGCCACAGGCTTTGGATCAAACTCAAGAACTCAAAAGTCCAAAGTACCTACTAATGCCTACTGATGTGATTTTTCAACACCATTTAATCGTATCTCTGGAAAACAGGCTTGTTGATCTAGTCAGTCAGCTGCTGTGCTGCCTTTTGAATTTTTCAGGAATGAAAAGTGACTCCCAAGCTTCTACCTTTGTTCAGGGAATGCTTATATGCAATTTAAAAATAATAATCTGTTGTCCCTCCCTCAGAAACAAGGAACAAGTGGTACACGAACAACAAGTAGTTGGGTTAGCTGATATTATTTAATAATGATCTAACTGCCCATCTCTGGCTGAAGCTTATTTTTTTTCTTTACAAAGAAAAAAAAAAAAGTGAGGCCTCATGTTTGAATAATTTTTATTGATATTTTCACTGACTTTATTATCTGCACCAGCTTGTTCTTACTAAGACTGTAACTTAGTAAAACAAAAAAAACCAAAACGGAAAAGAGACCGTTCATGATATAATTGTGGCCCAGATGGAGTTGGGAAGTACTGGAAATTGCAAAACTGAACCTGCTGTCATACCCAGCAGAGCCTTAGATTGCTCAGTGAAGAAGAGTTTAGGCACAGCAGACTCAGTGCACTGTTAATTCCCAACACAGGAGCTGATATCAACCAGCTGACATACATAGGAAATGCAGACTCTTCCAATGGGAGTTCTGCCCAAGAACTCCAAGTTCTGGCCTATTTCAGAAAATGCCATACAAACACTAGGACTCCAGTACAAGAGGTTATTTTCATACATTACATATAAGTGACGTGTCCTACAGTAAGTCTAATCCGGGATTGTTGTGTATGTAGTAACACCTCAGTACTGCTGTTCTCTGTCATCAAGGTCATTGATACTGCAGTGATAAAAACCCCACTAAAATCAAGGCTGGTGTGTTCCTGATTCCCATTCCTCTCCCTCCAGCAGTAGTATATTTGACTTTAGTACTTGTTTTTTCATTCCTTGGGTGCTTTTCTATTCCTTGGAAATTATGGCATATGTGTGTGCTTTGAACTAAGTGAAAACATGTAGTACTATGATATTCAGTAGCATCTTAAATACACCGATATAAAATTGGCAGATGTATTTTCCAATAGCATTTCTATGATTTCAGAAACATTGGAAGGTAAATTTCTCTTCAAAAAGTCAGTTCTGTAACACCGTTCACAGGATCTGTGGAAATAATACCTGCTGCAGAATGTCGTGAGGTCCTAAGGTCAAATCCCTCTTGGGAAATGGTAAAAAATGGTAGCTCATCTGCGATATTCTAAAAATATTTCCCTGATGAAATTGTTACCTACCCAACAAAGATTAGAGTCTACTGTGGCACAGATGGGAGCATGCAACTGTCTGATTTAACATGTGATTAAGTGTTTGCCAGTACCTAAAAATCTGTAATCTTAAAATGCAGCTCATGCAGCACCAACAAAATTGTATTTGCAGTCTAAACAGAGAGGTATAAACTGTTGTTGTAATAGTGGTAAATGCTGGTGCTCTAATGTGCCCCAAAGATTGTCGGGACGTGTGCTAGCGGACTGTAAAAAGGATTAGAGAATATGGAAAGATGTTTTTGTCAAAAGAGGATTCCCGATAAATATTAATCTTCCATGTGATTCTAAACTACGTTCCTGGTGAAATCTTGATGATGGCTCTCTAGTGCTTTGGAGCTCCCCAGAAGTACTTATTGAGGTTAATATTTTTTAAAAGTCCCTGGCTGCTTGGACAATTTCTCTGTATTCCTTCCAGGCTCCTGTCCTTGCTTCCACCCTCTGTAGGCTTCCCTTTTGTGTGTGTTTGTCCGGGAGCTCCTTGTTCATCCACACAGACCTGGTGTTTTTGCCCAACTTCCTCTTTGTTGGGATGCATCTCTCCTGAGCTTGGAGGTGATGATACTTGAATATGAACCATCTTTCTTCGCCTCTCTTCCCTCCAGGTTTTATTCCACAGCACTCTTGCCAAGCAGATCCCTGAGGAGGCCAGAATCTGCTCTCCTGAGGTCCAGGGTAGGGTGCTTTTTGTGTTTGTGTTTGTGTGCCCTCTTCACTGTCAAGGATCTTTGACTCCATGTCATGGGCACTGCAGCCCAGGCTGCCCTTGAGCTTCACATTCCCCACCAGCCCCTCCTTGGTGAGAACAAGGCCCAGTACAGCACCTCTCCTCGTTGGCTCCTCTACCACTTGGAGAAGGAAGTTGTTATCAATACATTCCAGGAGTCTGCTATTGGTCATTCTGCTTTTCACCCCAAAATAGGATTTGTTGGCACCAAGTAATTTTGGCAAACCTTTTTTCAAAACATTTTTGGAGGATTTTGAGAAAAATCTGTGGTCTGTTGCACTTTCTGACTTTAGAATTTTGTTTTCAATTTGTTTTATTTCAACTCTTCAATTTAATTTCACTTCCTTAATGCTTTATTTCATTTCCCACTTGTGGTGGGACTTCTGGAGGAATGTGACTACTGCCCCAATTTTCTTTCATAGGTTTGAAAATAATTTAGCCTTGTTTCTCATGGGGCAGCAAAGCTTTGGAGTTGTGTGATTAAAAGCAGCTTCTCTTTGCCACTGAACATGCCTGGTAGAAGGTGTGTTGAGGGCAGAGCAAAGCTGCTAGCTTATTTGGAAAAAGCAGTTTAAGGAATGAATTTATAACTTTTCCAGTTTCAGCAGAGAGTCTTGTAGTGTCCTTTTTCTAGAATGTCCCTTTTGTATATGCTGACTGATGACTCTGTGCTTTCTAACAGCAAGAACGGATTGTAGAGTTCTCCATGTGCCCAGGCAGTCCACCATCTCTGAAGCTGTTTTATAACACAAAATGACATCTTGTAAAGGCATAGCTATCCCAGCAAAGAAAATGAGATGTTGCTGCCGATGCCCCTTTGAGAGGCACCACTGCCTTGTTGCTCCCAGAGTCTGAGGAGTTTTGCCCAGGTGGCTGAGATGGCCATGCTGTGCCAAGGCTGGAATGAGGGGTTGGGTGGTTCAGATGTGTCAGGCAGAGCTGAGTCCCATCAACCAGTGCTGGCACTGTGGACAGGCCATTTAGGGGCAGGTGTCCTGTAGGTGCACGTGACTTTTGACAAGTCACCTGTGGTGGCTTCCTTTCATCTGAAAAGACTGTCAGCCCTACGATCTTTGTGTGTGTGACAACAGATCCAGCAGCAGAGACCTGTGGGCTTGGCTATCAAAGGGCAGAAAGAGGAGAATGTATTGCTGGGAGAGGGGAAATGGCCTCTTTTTGCTTCACGCTTCTACCTCTTAGCTCGCCTAAGAGTTATGTAAATGGTTGGTTCTTTTGCTCTTTAGTAGCTTTGTTTGATATTAAAAGCTTTGTTTTCTGCTAACAGAAGGTGTCCTTTGGAAAGGACACATGCCTCCTTCTCTTTTATTTGATTCTAAACAAGATGGAGAAGAAAGAGGTTTTGCTCTGTGTTTTGCTGACTCAGTGTGTTCACGTACACAGAATTAGCATCACTACTGTTTCTGCTTGTGAGAAATTTGCTGAGGTTTGGGAGAAGGTAAGCAGGGGAATGGTGAGAACAGGGGATGCAAATATTTATCCTCCTTTTAATCATGGTTTTTCCTTTAAAAAATACTAAGCAGCAAGTGGTTTGGCATTTCATTTATTTTCGTTATTGGCACAGGAGTCTCAACAGTCAAGGAACAATCCTGTGAGAAGATCTCTCGTGTGTACCTGAGATGAGCTATGCCGTATGGCACACTCCACAGAGCCATAGAACTTAGAGATAATGGTTTTTGTTTGCTGTTTAGGTAACCAATTTAGAAATACAGAAAAAGACTGAGTCATTTTGAGTTCCAGAATGATTGTTTTCAGAATGGCTTCAGAAGCATAATAAGAGTGGTAAAGAAGGGATACTCTGGATGGCCTGTCTGAAAAGCAGCAGTAAAGAAATGAGATGCAGAAGAAAACAAAACAAAGCTGCTGGTGATGTGAGGGGTGCCAGCAAGCAGGCCTGTGGCAGATGTGTGTGGGATTTTCACAGAGGAGTGAGAGCAGTGGTGTCATCCCCTAAGTATCAGAGAATTTCTGAACTGGATCTTTCCTGTGCTAGCAGGACATCATGTAAGCCATGATCAAGCCTTTGTGGTTCCTGCTGTGCTCTTCACTGGTGTAGTCCCTTGTCCTTCTGGATGTGGGAAGGCAACCAAAAGAATGAGCTTAATGAGCAACACTGTAACAATGTAAAAACACTCCACTTAAAAAATTAATATTTAGTTTTTCTTCTAAAAGACAAGCAATTCCTTAAATAACATAAAACTCTAGACAAATCCTTGTCTTTTCCTTCCCCTTTGTTGTACAACTGTGGAGGACTCTAACTCTGAAGAGAACACACACTTCAAACCTGGTCAGGAGCCTTGATGCAACCCCCTTGGGTCTGCCTCCTTTGGGCTGTGGAGCAGGTTCTGCAGTGGCACTCTGGGGCGGCTGCTGCTGCCCTTCCTGAGCCCCAGCACCTGCAGGTCTCCCCTCCCTCTCTTTAGCAATGGGCTCTATTAGGTCAGGTGAGATGGGTCAGAAAAGGGAGGCATTAAGAAACCAGCTTGACACTGATATCAGTGCACTGGGGGTCCTGGCACTGGAAAAGGACGGTTTTCAGGGTCATGTCACCAGAAAGATTGCTCACAATTTGGAGGTGATGGCACTGGTTCATGTTTTTCTGGTGCCATTGGGAACTATTACTTCAGGGGAAGCTGGCAACTATGTTTTGTTTTCTATCCATTCTGCTGGATCATATCTATCCAACCTCAGCTGTATTTGTGTAAATATGTGTATATATATTTGCATACATTTGAATATCTTTTTCCCATATGCTATTCTTAGATGTCTGAATGAATTAAAGGAGAAGAACTCATACAGAATTAACAAGGAGTTTTAAGTTTGTTTTCTATGTGTGTATTTAAACCATGGAGAAACAATTGCTTACTTGAAAGTATCCAGTCCTAAGGTGTACAGGGATTATTGTAACCTACGGTTGTGTCTCTGCTGGTATAGCAATAGAGATGAGGCAAGACATGTGATGAGGAGCATTAAAAGAAATTATAGTGCGAATAGGATTCTGAAATATTCTTTAGAGATTTGAAGACTTTAGCTGAGGAAAAAGGGTCTGGTTTTCATACTCTAAACTTCTTGACTTCCTTGATGATGTTTCTAATGTCTGGGATTTTTTTCAAAAGTTTGACGTATTTGGAATTTTTGTGAGTGTGATCTCTCTTCCTCCCTAGTGTTATCACATGTTCAAAGTGAAATATTTTTATGCCCACAACTCATTTGTAGTAGAATCTGGAAAGTTAGGCCTCTATTTCATAGTTCTCAATGAGAAAGAAAGGGCAGTGGTAATTTGAAAAAAAAAATGAGTGAAGTATTTTTAGTTTGGATGCTAGGAAAATCATTATCATTGTGGCAGTACTGAAGGATTTTATACTAGCTGAGCTTACACTGAAATTTCCTGTATATATCCAAAATACTGCCAAAGAACATAGGTGCATATGAGAGTTACCCCCCAAATGTTTCTAATTCAGCATTTTTGTGTTTAGAGTTTGGAGATTTCCACTTTTTTTTCCCCCTAACAAGAGTATTTCAGCTACATTCTCTTGGACTGAAAATACTTTATTTCTGTGCATCTCAGGTAAAGGTGCCCTTAATCTTAATAGTTTTCTTATCACTTCCTTAAATGCCATTATGAGAAATTTTTATACCTACCTACAGATCTGCTAAGTTACTGTATGAGTTGGAGAAATCAAATCCTCAAAGGCAGAGATTTGCACAAATTCTGGACTCTCACTTTTTTCTCAGCAGGGCCCTGCTACTACAGCAGGATCTGCTGTTAGTAAAAGGAAAGACAATTGGATCTGGTCTGTGCTCAGCTCACTAAAGGAAGGATCTAGATCCGGAAATAAAGTGTGACTTTTATTCTTTTTCTGAGCTCAAACTTTAGGGTTATTTGGATTCAAAGGGCTTGGTTTGGCTGCTCCCAGGCTTTATAAACAATATTAGCATTTCTGTTTGGTTGCTTCCCCAGAGGCCACTGATACCCTCAAAAGGAGCATTAGCATATACAGCAGTTGTTATTTTGGCAGTAGTTAATGGTCAGCAGGCAACGTTTACCTGTGCTTAAAATGTGAAGTTTATGTTGGGGATTTTGGAGGGGAGTAAACGAGTTAGCCAATATAAGAAATTTGATGAGAGCTTTGTGCCAATGCTCCTTATGCTTCCTTGAAAGTTCCAGATTAGTTTACATCATTCTGGCCTCCTGGGCCAGCACGGTGATGAATCACTGTGAGAAACCAGACAGAGTTGCTGATAGGATTTCCACAGAAACCCACGTTGAGGAAATATATGCATAGTTTCCTCTGTGGCTGTGTTGCCCACTTTTTAGGAGGAAAAAAATCTGGGGCACATTTCTACTTGATACTGAGCATATGCTGGCACGGCTGGAAATGTTTTTATATCTACGATGCTAAATAAAGATGCTCACTTGAGCATTTTGTTTTGGCTGAGTCTGCCCTTTCAGGATGCATGTGTAACCTCTTTGTGAATTACTGAAATAAAGGAATTGCCTAATGCAAAAGAGAAATTCCACAAATATGAAACCCTTGGAATGTTTTCTACATCAGCCATTTCCTTTTTCGCTTGTGCAATATGTATGGATTGTCAGCCTGGTGTGGTGTGTGGTAACCAATGTGTGCAGGAGGCTATTAATCTTCTTGTTACAGTACTGTGGTAATGTAAGATTTAGGAGAGCAGTGGAATTCTGTTCAAACACTCTCAGCTTGGACTTATCTGCCTCTATGGATCCTTTATATGCACTTACAAACTTGAATCTACTTCCTAAACGTGTCGGCATGTTCCCCCTTTCCTCACACTCTGGGTAATCAGTCGGCTCGTGGATCTTGATAGTGTTTATTGATATATTCCCATTATGGGGAAGGGAATTCACATTGTCCTGAGTGTGCTCAAGGTAACGAGTATGATGGAAACAATTAGGTCCGACCTACCAGCTATGGGGTTAAAATGCCTGAGGGCATATGTTGTAATTGTTGTAATGTAGGTTTTGAGTTTGTTAATTTAGATATCAAAATTTTATTCTCCAACAACTTGCCAGACAGTGAAGCTTGCAGAATAAAGATTTGTTATACTGCAGTTGAAGTTTAAATAAGTGCTGAGCCAAAAAAGGAGAGAAGTCTTAAAGGCAAAAACATTGGAAGAAAAGTGATTTATTAAACTTTTTATTTCCACTGTCTTTGCAATTATAAGCTATCACATTGTATAGAGTTTTTTCCCTAGAATGCTAATACTCCCTCTGGTATATGTAGAGTATGGTGGTTTTTTTTTCTGCAGTGTTTAAAGTCTGAGGCTTTTAGCAGTTTAATCCAAACCAAAGCATCTATATCATGGGACTTGCCTTTAATTCTCTCTTAGATGCTTTTTTCCCTGTATGCCAAATTAGATATCATTCTGAAGGCTTTCTTAATTAACATTTTTTTAATCAATGACTGGATTCTCAGGAGGATTTTTTTTCTATGCATCATTATTTTTCTCTTTCCACAGTAACTTCACAAGCAAATTAAGTAAACAGAAAGAAACACTGTGTGGATTTTTCTTGTGACAGCCTGCAAACCTGTGAACTTTTTTTTTTTTTTATTTTTAAGTTGAAGCTGCTAATTGTAGAGCTGTATAATTAATGCATTATCCACGACAACAAGGTTACATGATTTGTGTTTAGCAAACATGCTTTTTCTGGAGGGTGGAAAATTACATAGTGAAAGCTTATGGAAACACTAAGCTGTTTCTCACCACTTTGCATGACAGCCGGTCTCTCAACCATCATTAGAGCTGTGTGCCCAGCCAGACTCTGAAAGATACCCTGAAAATTGGCTGGAGCTCTGGTATCACCGTCTGAGTCCACAGCTTGAACCTGGTGGTTTGGCCTTCCGCGATTTGCCATTACAGGCAGATATGCTCAGAACTGGAATGTTTGCTCTGCTAATTGGCACATTCCTACTTAGATTTGGTAGGACATGCTGATTTGTAACACGACTCAAGAATTTACTTCTTAATGGGTAATTGCCTCAACTTTCACAAATCTTTCTGTTTACCATCCTCCTTTCTTTATTGTGCCTGCCTACTTTCAGCATTTGTAATCTTCCTTTATTAGCTAGACATCCTTCTTATTATTTCACATGTTTTTCACTGGTTTGAGAATTTCTTTGCTCCCTGACCTTTTCATAAATCAAGTATGTGTTGGCAGGTGCTAGAAGTGACGGGGTGATTTCCTTATAGCTTGCAGCAAATGATGTTGTATCAATGCTCAGTTTGTTATTGCAGTCATAGAAACATTTTTAACAAATTGGATGATGCTTTCTGTATTCAGAAATCAAATGCAGTATGTCTAGGGACTGCTCTGCAAACTGAATACTTGGGAGCCCTAGAAATAGCATGACCTCTTCCAATATGAAAATTAGAAACTGTCTCACAAGTCTTAATGCATCTCCCAGTTCAATAAAGGGTTGTAAATACCATAGATTTGACTGAATTGGTATTTTTGGCAACTTGTGTTCATGTAATTTTTGCCCCTTCACTCCTGATCCTTAAATTCTCTTGATTTTAAAATTTTAGTCAAAGGAAAATCATATTGCTATTTTTGGATGAGTTTTGCAGTCATTGCCATTATCATTATGTGTTTACTGATGTCTGAGTGTTGGTGAAACATCTGAGGAGGACAATTCTGCTCTCAGGCAAAGTTTTCACTGCATTTGTGGTTCCCATGTCTCTGTGAAAGTGCTGAAAACTCTACAGATGGCTTTGAAAGCCGTGAGGTTTTTGTCTTATGTAACGATTTTCTAATGCTTATTTGATCAGCTTTTACCAGAGTGACTTACCTGGTGCACCAACCTGAGTGTCTTTGTTCACCAGCAGTTAAAATGTGTACAGGGAGCCACTGAGAAGCTCTGTGGGAGAAGGGAAAGCTTGCTCTGCTCCCTGCCTGGGACTGCATGTCTATAATTCATTGCCTTTGAAAGCTGTCTTATCACAGCATCAACTCCTTAGTGGTTTAATACCGGATAAGCTTATTAGAGATAATCTGTTTACTGAATGTCCTTACCACAAAGCAATCTAGTTAACAGCATCTTTTGAAGCTTTGTCTTCTGGATATATCTTTGAAACTGATCCTTGATTATTTATCTATATGTGTATCTTGAGATCCTTTTCTTTAGACTTGTATCTGCTTTGGCATGAAATTACAGTGTCTGGTGAATACACTGATAAACTAATTACTCTTGTGGGGAAATAAGGCAAACCAACACAGTAATGAGCTAGTCAGGGCAAATAGTTCAGTCTGTTCACGGTTCTTTAGACTTAAAAATAATTTTCCGTATTAAAGGGGTAAAACTTTTCTAAAGAGCTACACTTCCACCAAATGTCGCCACAGTCTCCACAGTGATCATCACACAGCAGTTTGGGTGTCCAGATGTTTTCCATTCAACATGCTGTCCTCCTTGAAATCTGGACCGCTGCTTAAGATGTACAGAAGAGGAACTGTAACCTTGCAATTCATCCTCAAATGGCTAGATATCTTGGAAAATACCTACAAGCCATTGTATTAAAAAAGACAAGATGAGGAAAGAGTGTTACAAAAGAAGTGCTGAAGAATGAAAGATGAAAGCAGTGAGAAATGTAATATAGTGAGCCCATTTTATCTTTGGATCTTTCTGACCATTGAAAACTGCTCAGTGCAATTCTTCCTTGATAGTTCAAAATACACTTCATGACTCACCTGACATAATAGCAACTGCACCAGTTACTGGAGAAGGCGATGTTAATGTGAATAGTGCACGGACCCTTCGTGCTTCCTCTTTTCTCATGGAGTCTATGTGCCTTAAAAACAGAACTACAAATTACCAAGCAGCCTTTTCCCTTCATAGGAAAGAGAATCTCAAATTCACCAATAAAAACAGTGTTTGAGTGTCTTAAGAAATTGTTTCCTACAAAAAGCCCCAAGTTTGAGACATACAGATAACTGCTGACAGTTTTGTGATAAAGCTTTAAACTGACTGTGACTGTTTTAAAACCTGTTTTATACACTCTGTACTTCTTGCTCAACTGATCCTTCTGTTGTCGAGGAAGCCTGGATGCCAAGGATCTAACCAACCTGTCTGAAACCTCCTGAGGCAATCACAGATTTATATGCTACACTCAGACTAATTTTGCTTCAGTGATTACTGTATTTGGTCAGGTCTTTGCAAGTGATAAGCAATGAAAGTGCTATAGTTGGATGAAATTGTATCTCAGGTGCAAGGCACATGAGAATGCAAACTTGAAAATTGTCTTGCAGGCAAAAACCTAGCATCTTGTCAAAAAGGGGGTTTATTTTGGATCTTCCTAATCTTTCCTTTTTCTTGGCATTATTAGATACATGCACAAAAGCAGGTACAAGAGAGATTAAGCTGGAGCGTACACACAATACATGTGTACCAAAGTGATATTATTTCAGATAGTGTTCAAAAACTTAATAGTGAGGTCTTTCAATAGGAGTGACTTTGCAACATTGTAGGCAAATTCCACAAAGTTCATTCTTTGTAGTGGAAAATATACTTGTTACAAGGGTGCCAAAACTTTTGTGTACACCAGGAGAAAAAAAAAAAGAGAGAAAATAAACACTTCCTTGCCAATGTTTTTAGAAATTTAATACCCATTCTTTCTGGTGTGGCTGAACGCTGCTACCCCAGTTAGAGTACGGTTGCTACGTGCTGCAGGAAAGTGGAGAAGTGTTTCCTTGCAAGCACTTTAAAGCTACTATTGAGTTTCTGTGAGTCCAGAGAAATCTAGTACCTCCAGCCTGTAAAACAAGCTTCTCTATTTGGCCTCATTAATGTTTAGTCTGTTTTTTCTTGGCAAAAGCACTTCAGTGACGGTCTCCACCAGATTGACACTAAAGTGTTTTCTTTACTTGCCATCTGTCTGGACTGATTGGAAAAAGTAAAGTGGGGCTTGTTTAGAAAAATATATAAGCAGTTCATTTGGCACAAAGTTTGTTATAGATGTATGAAAAGCAGCTGGGTCCAGCTCAGGAGGTTAAAAAAAAGTTTTATTACAGAGAGATGACTTTTCATGTACACGTTCATGCACTAGATGTGTTCTTTCATTTAGCTTGCAAGAAGTGACTAAATAAATTAGCTATGGCATTTAATTAGTTTTATTCGTGTTTTACCAAGCCACTTATAGTATCATGTGTGAACAGAAATCTAGTGTTTCAAATGCCAGTCAGTTACAAGTACATTTAAAAGCAGCAGAAAAGATCTGAAAGCTTCTTAAACACTTTCTTCCACCTTAATTCAGCAAAGCACTTAAATACATCAAAGTCTGGTGTTTTACTGGATTGATTCTGGTTTTTTACAGTTTGTCTGACAGACTTGCAGCTTTATGGATGCCTTTTTTTTAAACATTGTGAAGATTTGGCTAAAGATGGCTTAGAATAGTAATGAAACCCTGTTCACATGAATGCTTTCTCAGAATATTTGTGTGCGTGTGTATGAGGAGTGTATGTAGAGAGAACATCAGCATGGTCACATGGTGCTTTTTACTCCAGCTGTGTCCATTGCTCAGCTTTACCCTTATTAGTATTCCAAATCCATTATGTTAGGGGTCAGAATCAGTCTTTAAACTAGTTACGTTTGGCCCAGTCTTTTTCCCCCTCCTCTGAAATATCCATAGTTGGCTTTTGCTATGTTCTTATTATGAGACTTACTCTCTGCATTCATTGGCTGAGCCTCTGCCATGGTGAATGTGAAGCTGAAAAAAGCCATTTTTCTATGATTTCTGAAAAAGAGAGGGAGGCTGAATTTTAATAGCAAAAAAAATATTAGGAAAACAAAAATTCTTTCTAATTTCTGAGCAATATTAAACCCTGGAGAAAATTATCTGCTCTGTGTATTGTAATGCTTCTGCTCGATCACAACTCTCTCATTATTGCTTCTTGTAAAAATTAATCAGTTTTAGGAGGGAAATTATTTTTCAGGCTCTCAGGTAGGAGGGATCAAACCTTAAACTTCTGTATTTCCAGTTATGAGGACTGTGTCTTTGTTATTGATCCTTTAAAGTACATAATCATCACAGCAGGATGATCAAAAAGAATTAATTTCCCTCAGGTTAAAAATTCTAATTTTACATCAGAGCTAAAGGCTAGTCCAGTTTCTGATTCCAGCAACTAAAGAAGCCAAGTTATGCTCTGCTGAACCACAACTTTGCTTTGTCTGTTTCATAATCATAGACAAACATAACTTTAACCATCTGAGTGAGTTTTTAAATTTCAGAGCCTCTGAAATTTCATATTTGTGTACACACTTGTTAACATCTTTAGCCGAACTAGGAATATTTTGCACTGTTCTAATGTTTTTGTCTTCTGATTCCATTCTTGAGATTCCATTTTTGGAGGCATTTACTCGTGTTGAATGCTAATTCCTTACTTAAATATGTACTGCTCAGGCCTCATGGATTAGGTCTCATCTATTACTGGACAAGAATTTTCCTTGGTTGTGCATGTTTAACTTTGCTTCTGTAACACAGGCAGGCTGAAGACTGACCACGGTCTATCTTTGGTTTTCTGAACTGGAAGGTATAGAGGGGTAAGGTGAAGTTCAGCAGTCCCCTTCTGATATGATGCACCTGGAAATTCCTTATGAATAGGTGAATCTTTTCATTCATGAATTCAGATACTCAACCCTGTTAGACACTATCAGCCAGCTAGCTAGAGAAATTCATATAGGAATTATTGGCATAGTTTGTACCTGAATCTCCTCTGTGGCTGGATTTGCAGGTGTGACTTTTGCAAATTCTGTTGTCCAAAAGCAGATGCAGCTGCTTTGATAGTTGCCAATTTATTGATATTTTTTTCTCTTGAGACTTTGATTAACATATAATTATTTTTGCCATTGTGTTTGTTTTGAGCATCTGTTCTACATGACATGTTTACTTTGTCTCATCTTATCTCTGTGGCATGTTCCCACTCAGTATTTTTCAAATATTGTCTGCTGGGTTGGATGATTCATGTTTTTGCTGGACCTCATTAGCTCAATTTACTGCTTTCACTACTGTTTGTTTTCAGTTCTAATGTAGAGGTTTATTCTTCCTTTCTTTATTAAAATTATTACTTTCAGTACATCATGTCTTTACAGATTAGTCAGTTAACTTGTCTACATGGAGAGGCTACGTTTCATTGAAATTTTATGTGTCCATATGGCACTTGATTCGTCTTTGTTATACTTGATTTCTGCTGTTGTAGTTCTACTACTGGCAGTAGAAATGTATTTATATAAAATTTATATAATAGCCCTTTAGTACTGATGGTACTAAGATACATACTAAGATAATGCAACATCTTTGGTACATATGGTAGGACAGGAAGGTGTATATAGAGCACTGATGGTCTCTTCTGTGTGCCAAGAACCCCCATACCATGAACTGGAATAGGTTCAGCATGGTTACTCTGATTTACCAGATCTTTCCACTGTATTTTCATCTTTGTAAATCTAACTAGTTTTGTAGAGGAATTTGTAGAAATATGCACCTCGTTCAGTCAGTGTTATTTGTCACTGAGCAGTAATAACATTGCTGCCTCTTTACACAAGCTATTGATTGATACCAGCGCTTTTTGTGCGTTGATAAACTAGCTTTGACTACACATAGGAGTCTGAATTCCTTATAATAAAAAGGATATCATGAAAACACAAACCATACCAAACTAGACAAATACAAAGGACATGATTGATTAGAGAGGTAATCATGTGTGCTTTCATTTCAGAGCAGAGACAAATTAGTTTCTTCCTACACATAACTTTGAAGAAAGAACTCAGTCTCACATTGTAAATCTACCAAAAGGTGAGAGGCATTCTGGATGGTTTTCCTCCTTTTTATATGAATAATTTGGTATAAACATGAAGTTATGGCATAATAATATTTTTGATAGAAGTAGTGTAGGAGGAGCTGTTGTAATTTTTCATCATAGTGGGCTGCTATTGAGTTTCAGGCTAGTCAAAACCAATTTTGAATTAAACTTGAAAGTCCTTTTGGTAGAGAAGGCAATTTTTGCAAAGTTTTCACAGGACAGTTTATAAATCGAACAGAGAAAGACTAGTATGAAAGCAAGAGATGTTGTCTAGTTCATCCTTATAATTGTGTACTTCTGCAAAATTAAGCTCAGGCTCTTACAGAATGCACTAAAAAAGGAGTCACTGTGGTGTGCTTAAGGACACTGTATTGAGCACTTGGCTCTGACTTAGCTCTCATCATATGGCATTAGATGATTCACTTTCAGTAGTGATAAGAAATACCTTGTAGATGAACTCAGATGACATGTACTGTACTGTTTTAACTCACTGAGAGGAACAAAGGCTGTCAGGAAGGAGATGAGGTATGGCTTTGCCAAATTTCCTTATACTGCTCTAATCAAACAATCGTGGGCTTAGGAAAGATTGGCTGAAACTGAACTGAAACTATTTGGGAGGCTGATGAAGATGAGGAAAAATTCTCTGTTCTGAAATTCTTTCTCAAGCACAGGACCATCTCCCTGGGGTGGTAAACCCTTTCATTTTAGTCCGCTCTGGCACAGATTTTTTGGTTCCTGAAAAAGATTTTGGCACCCACGTTCAGCTGTGAATGGCCAGGAGCAGGAACTCCGGAAACAGACTGGAGGCAGTGGCTGGTGTGTCCCTGTGCCTCTACCACATAAGGTTCATGTCTGTCAAAACTATTTTCTATTTTAGCTTTTTAGCCCTGGAAAATAGGGAGGGGAGAAATCTCCCTTTGGCTTGTAGAAAGTCGTTCTGCTTTTCTTCCCATGCAGCTTTGAAAATCCAGCAGCAATTTCATGCTGTTCATCCAGATCTCACTGTGTAATTTGTGTCATGATAAAAAACCTGCAGCTGGTTTTGGGTGCTGATGCTGACTGAGGTGGTTACAGACATACTGTCTGTAGGCAGCAATGAATGAGCAAGGATGGGTGCTGCTGCAAACTCAGTATAGAATTTACCTTGGGGTTTAGGTTCTGGTGAGTGTTGTGGTTTCTGGAGCTGTTTAGTAGTTAGGGAAACTAAGTGTTGCTTCTCATCTCCTCTAAACTAGTCTGCCAGTATCATAGCAACTGAGCATAGGGGTGCTGAAATTTGCACTGAGAGTGATTCCAAACAGGTACTCTGGTCACACCCCAGCTCATGTGCTGGATGGAGAGCAAGGAAGCAGTCCATCGCATCATTTGCCAGATTTCCATTCTCCTGTTCACTTCCCAGTTAACCCTAGAATGGCAGCATCACCCTACAGACTTTGGATAGACTTTCTTCCATGAGTTTGGGAAGTGATGTTTTTAATTCCTTCAGTATTTGAACTGTATATGTGGTACATGAGCTGATGCTTTTAGGGCTTAAGGCATTTTGAACTTTGTGGTATCTTTTTCCCCCCAGACTTCTGCTCAGCTGAGGGTTGATATTTGAGATTCATAAGAAAGACTAAGAGGGAAAAAGAAGAAGCCAAATTCCCATATACGCATTTGATAGTTAGGGAAACAAAGGCACAGGAGACCACACAGTAGTTTGCTGTACGAGCCAGGAGTAGCTTCAGATAATCCAACTCATGCTTTAGTGATGAGAACATACTCTCTTCCTCAATTCCTAAGCTGGTTAAAGCTCCTTCTCAGTCCTGGAGTGATGTTTCCACGTACAGAGCTTCTGAGAATCACCACTCTAGGGATTTCTGTTAACTCCAAAACGTGTTATTTGCACACTAAAGTACTTAACTAAGGAGCTTTTCTTTTTCCAGTTGCAGTCACTGGAGGCTTGATGGTAATAGAGCTGTCTTCTGGTCTCTGCCAAATTTAATTTCCAAAAGAAATATCTGAATGAGGAAACAATGACTAAACACAATATGTGAACTGTCTAGCATACTGCAAAGGTCTAAACATTGAGAAGAGAGAGGACTTCCAGGATGGCTGAAGGGTGTATTATTGGGAATAAATGCACCCTTCATGAAATCGAGCAAAAAAATAGACTGGCAGGAAACATTACTTTGAGAAGGGAGCTGGTGAAAGTCTCATGGCTTAAATGGTTTAAAAGGACAGAAAAGGTTTTAGAACAACTCTCCATTGGTGTGGGATGCACTGTATAACCAAAGAGGTATTTTCCATCTCTGCATTTTTTTTTACCTGATTCTGTGTACAGCACCACATTCATGTGTTAGTGGCAGGCTTAAACAATGCCTATAAAATCAGGTATAGTCACAAAGCTGTTTGAGAAACGAGGCTAAAAGTTTTTTTGAAACTGGGGGTCATGGGAAGCTCAAGGGGATTGATTTCAGTTGTGGGGCTCAGCCCAGGGTTCACACACCTGCTCTCTGAAGTCCCCGTAACAGGCTGCAAAGGGTAAGGCCTGAGGGGCTTGATTTCCCTGAAAAGTCTCACCTGGGGCCTCTCCACACCTGCCCAGGAGCCCTATTTAAGCCCAACCCACGGTCTACTTCCTCTTCCCGGACAGTGGTGCAGCAGTGCTGGTCTCCGCCTCTCCAATAGCCATGCCTGGTCCATCCCTGTACTAATGCCTGATGCTGACGCTGCCTCCCAGAAATAACTGTCTTGTGAGGAGAACACTAATGGTGAGTCAGCTTTAGCACTATTTTCGTATCATGCTTTTAATTTGAAACTTTTTTTTTTTGTTATTTATCTTGTCAAATCAGTTCATGTTTATAGAGCAAAAGTGATCCTTAGGCCATATTTTTTGAATGCTCAGGAAGAAAATAGGATGCCTCACTGAGGAGAAAAAGAAACTTGTGTTGTCTGCCAAGTTTTGGGCTCAGATGGAGAGTTAAAATGTCAGCCAACTGGGCCAAACCACAACCTCCGATAAACTCTGGCCTTTCACAGGGACTTAAGACTTGCCCTGTTGTGTTTAGTTTGGTATGAATTCACCTCACAGTAGCTTGGAGTTAAGCTCTCATATCTTCTCATTTTCCTCTGTATGTTGCTTATTACAACTTGAGCCTTTGAAGTTGTTTTGACTGAAAAATGTGCAGTGAAAAATAACACTCTGAAGAGAAGATGTGAATGTGCTTCCTTGTTTCTTCCAGAGCCTTATCCCAGTTATTTGTACTTCTAACAGTCATCTCTGGGACCAGTGGCAGTGTTTAAAACCCACACAGGTTGTAATGTTTGAAGTGATCATGCTGTAGTGCCTTGAGACCTTGTGTTCTAACTGTGGGCTTGGAAAGCAGCTGTGAGTGATGGGCAGGTCTGCTGCAACTCAGGGGAAGGAGGAGCATGGCTGTGAGAACTGGTGCGGAAAAGAGATGTTTTCAAAGCTGTGCCAGAACTTTGCTGTTGCTTTACAAGGTAGTAGTATCTCCTCTGTAAAATGACATTAAGCACGAGATTAGAACACTGTACTGTAGGACAATGTGCTGTACTGTCCCTCTCCGCAGGGATCCAGGGGAATACATCCTGTGTATCCCCTAAGCCTGAGTTTGAAGGATTCAGAGGCTATAGATAGATAGTGAAATGTTCCCTGTGGATGTCACACAGACAGGGTTGCAGTCAAGAACTGGAAAGTGCAAAGTGCCTTTAGCCCTGAGGAGAAGGGATTAGCTGAGCATTCCTTGCAGTTGCACTGGCCTTGCTGTAAATGTGCATTTGTCATGTAGCACCATGGTTTGGTCTCCAGCTTTTTTCCTCTGTCTTACCTGCCATTTTTCTGGGGATTGTTGGGCAGCTTTCAAATACTGCTTGTGGAGAAGAATCCCTGTATCTTAAAAATTTTATATCTAAATATATATATGTAAGTATAAATCTCCATCTCCCTGGCTTTGCCCATAGTCTGAATCAAACCCACAATGCAAAACTAGTTGCTGCAAATTGTCTGTGTGTACTGTAATACTGAAAAGCTTCCTGAAATCTTTCAGGGGTTTATTTAGAGTTGAAAGGAGCCAATGTGCTTCAGAAGCAGACAAAATATTTTAAACTTAGCAAAGCATGATAGCCATTGAGTGTGCTGCTGCAGTGTCCCAGGAAAAAAAGGGCAAAATGAATTGCAAAGTCCTCATAAAATTTTGGCAAATCTATCTTTGGATACGTTATATAGAATCAAGGTCAAATATTGGGAGTTGGCTGCTCTGCTTTGTTTATATAGCTCTAGTTTAAAACATGTTAGGCTACATATCAACTGTGAAAAATAGGTGTAATAGTTTCTGTTCAGTCCCCAATGACCATTACTTCATTTAACAAAACTAAGTGCAGCACATTTGGGCTCTTTCTGTATGAGACAGGTGGGGAGGATGAGTGGGAAGAACTCTCAGCTCCATTTAAAGGTGATGTTACAGGTGTAGTGGGACTATTATGCTTCAAATGTCCACATCTTGACTAATCTCTGGGTCTATAGAAACATATGCTATATAGGTTTTTTCCCTAATTGGAGACACGTCTTTTCATTATTATTGTTAAAATATCTGTTTAAATGCTTAAGCTTGATAAGTAAATACACGTGTTTTCTAACAGCAGTGGCAAAGACATTGAACCATTTGTTGGGATTTTGGTTTAGAATTCACAGACTTGGTTAAATTAATAGCCTTTACAAGTTGTCAAATCAACTGGAAGATTCTCAGATTTAAATGTGATTTTCTGTCAATAAAGGTACCAGAATCTGGTTGTTGGACATTATTTTACAAGGATTAGAGCAGTAAAAAGGGAAAGGAGTCCTGTTCATCTATCTGAGTAGTTGCTGCAGAACTTTGAGTCATGGGGAATTGAGGTGGCTTTATTTGTTTGTAGTTTTTGGAAGAGAAATATTTGAGAAAAGCCACTTCTGTATTCTATGCAGCTTGTTGCAAGTCTTGATTATATAATAATTCTACAGTACCCCAATAACAAAATGCTGACAGAATATGTGAATAATTTGCAGTGGAGAAGTTCAGTGGTCACATGGAAATAGGAATGACTATTTTAACATGTAAAGAGGAATACTGAGAAACGGAATAAATTAGGGAAAACATGGCCTGGTTATTTTTGGGAGGGAGAGGCAGTGGGCTAAATGCGTCATGCAAAGGGGACCACATGCATCTGCAAGCCCCCGGAAATTAATGGGGTCTTACCAGGACAAGGCCCATGTAGTACAAATGCATTTGAAGTCTCTGAAAGCACAAGTTTTTTTTCTTGCCATATTAACTATTTCTTCCATTAGTATCAGCATAACTGTAACTCCTCATACTATTAATAAAAGGCTCTGTCTTTCCAAAGATAAGCTTATTTTTCCACCCTAAAGAGAAAAGCAAAAATGCTTGACAGCTCTTTTCTCTTTCCTCTCCTCACTATGCAGCAAATAATCAATCTTGGCTGAATGACATTTTAGAGAAATTGCAGTTGTAAATGTGTCAGTACTTAAGAAAAGTGTAAAATGCCCCTTGCATTTGCATGGGTGGGAATTCAGAATTTAGCTAAATATTCATGTGGTTGAAGAAAGCAGAGAAATAAAAATGATCTTGTAACAAGAAAATTACAAGGCAGCTTTTTGAAGAAAATTGCATGAATGGTCACCACTGTGAAGACTTTAAATGGGTGGCTCCCAAATAAATCCTTGAGAAGAGTGAAGGTGCCTAATTCTGGGTGGTGCTGAGTACCCTTGGCATCGGACCCCTTCTTAGAAAAGGTTCTCCTTGTACTCTCTTTAACTGCTGCTACAAGATCAGACATCAGGTACCAAATATAACTCCTCTTTTGTGGGTTGGTCTGCAACTGTTTTTCTCTTCCTTTCTCCTCAGGTTTTTTTGTACAATATATTTACCATTATTTCAATAATAATGTAATAACATACATTGATCCTTTAAACACATACTGTTTAATGCTTTTTCCCTGTGACATCTCAGGAGGCTTTGCAAACAGTGATCAATCAATAACCTTCCCAAAGCCCTCTCCGTCCCTCTTAGTTACACAGTTAGGGAAATGAGGGATAAGGATGTTAAAACACTTGGCCAAGGTCACACAAGGAGTTGGTAGCCGATTTTTTTTTTTTTTTAATCCCAGACTCCTGTTTCAGACTTCAGACCACACATCCCCCACATAAGCAGAGTATAGGGAACAGTCCTGCCACTCTGACTTTCTGGGACAGTGACTATTCCTTTATAAACTGTAAGCTTTCCAAAGCCAAATGTCTGAAAAGGACAAATCTGAGGGACACTTCAAGAGTGTGAAAGCTGATGTAACAAGGATGTAGATTTCTCACCAAGGGAAACCACTGGTGTGTTCCAACATCATTTGGTTTGCTACCAACCAGCAAGCTGGTGACGGTGTCACTGAGCCTGCAGTCAGTCTGTGCGAGGTGTTGGCTGGTGTTGCTACAACAGATATTCATTATAAACTACAGTTACCCACAGTTTACTCTGTTTATACAACCGTTTAGTGGTTATTTATTAAAAATAAAATTTATGTATGGTTATTGGATGTGTATTTTGGCAGGGAAGTGACCTTGGCAGAAACATGTCTGGATCAACACTCAGCTAGCAGTCACTCTTTATGTTGTCATATAAAACCTTGTTAAATAATATTTTGTTTCTATCTTCAATTGCAGTTATATAAGACCAGTAATGAAAGTCTCCCTAAGGATTGGTAAATGGAGTGAGTTTTTCTGTGCATTTTCTCCATAAAATAAAGAACTAAGCCAATGAGTGTCAACATTACTGCCTAGTTGAAGTGCTTGCTATAAACTTTGATAGTAAATTGTTTACTTTTAGATTTTTGCAGGTTTAAAAGTTCTCTACATTTAAATACAATTTGAATGGCTTTTGGAGAACTGAGGATAATTCACATTCAGAAAGCATTTAACTTTCATTTCAGTGAGACTACTCACATGCTTAGAGTTAAGTGGTTGGTTGAATTGTTTAATGCTCAGAAAAGACTCTAAAAATAAAACGGGGGAAAAACTGTGGCTTCAGACAGAGAAACAGTGCCAAAACTGATTGTAGTTGTGAGATTTTAAGACACCTTAGTGTCAATGTACAATGTCATTGTGTTTTACTAATTTTCATTTACTTGATGTTATTTCAATAAAGCTTCAATTTCACCGCCATGTTTTTCCTTGGTTTTTTTGTGATTTATTTTTGACCCTTTGAAACAAAACCTTTGCATGAAAATGAAAGCTGCTATAAAACTAGGGAGGAATGGAGATTCCTGCATGGTAGATTATAATTTAAATATACTGATACAAGGTATTGGTGGCTTGAATATAGAGGAAGGCTAATATAGACAAAGGATAATTGTGAAGTCAGTTCATCTTCATCAACATTAACAATAAGGTCAGAGGGGTGCATTTGTGCCTCCAGAGGCAGAGACATATAACAGACATTGACAGAAAGAAATGGCTTATGAACTGCTAAAAGTAGGAATGGTGGAGAGAATTACCTGTTCTTTGTGGATGTTGACCATGATCGCCAGAGATGGGCAGAGCTGCAGCCATGTAGCTGGACTGGCTGGCTGCAAGGACTCTCTGGGTAGCACCTGGGTAGGTTACTGATGCACTGAAGGGTTTGGACAGTTGATAAGGTGAAGAGCAGACAAGAAGGGGTCTCTACCACTGATAAATGCTGTCCTAAAACTTTTTCTTAAACCAGGGGGTGTATCTCCCTCTGGGGCACACCTGAAGCTTTTCTTTACTGAAGTAAATAAAAACTAATTTGTTTCTTGAGCCAGGAAAACCTGCTATAAGGCTTTGGTTGTCAGGGGAATGCAAAACAAACCCACTTTTGGCTTCCAGAACAAAAGGAGTGCAGTCCCCAGCTGTCAGGTGAAAATAAATAAATCAAGAAAAACCTCGAGTTCTTGCTTTGGGGTAAAAACAAACAAAGAAGCCCTCTCTGCTCTGGGCTGCCTGTGGTAGTCACCGTTTGAAAAAGTTAATTTCACCCACATTTAGCACATGGCAATAGCTGTTTTCCATGTGCTTGAAGGGATATCGCCGTCTGCCAGGTGGGAACCATGGCTACATGGTGACTTCTGAATTGTGACTAGCCCTGCAGTGTGTGCCTCAGCCCGACAGAAGCTGTGGCCCTTTCTGACTGCTCAGTATTAGGAGGCCAGGGCAGATTCATTTCCTCCCTCCTGGGGGGAAAAATAGAAAAGAAGAGTGAAAGACTTTTAATCATGTTGCTCTTGAGAGAGATTGACTGGCTCTTGCAGGACTGTGTATTTTTTAGACCTTAGACCTTCCCTGTCTGAGTGAGCTAGTAATACCAATTTCCATGATTAATTTTTTCTAGCTCCTTTCTCTGAGTTGAGATACTGTTTCTCACTACTGAACTGGGCTCATCTGGCAAACAGAGCAGTTTATGTAGTCCTGACAGAGTGAATGGTTTCAAAAATGAATTTTGCCTCCTGGCTCCCCAGCACTCCCTATAGCATGGGGATGCAGGAGCTCTTCCATGACACTGGTGATGTGGGCGCAGTGTAAGGAGGATCTTGCTGCCTGGCCTCAGGCTGTTGTACCACCTGGCTATGTGTGTGAGCTGAAAGCCAGCCACAGCTGCCACAGTGGCAGCACATCTCCTCCTACCCCAGCTTCTCCCTTTGCAATAGGGAAACATCTTTGTCCCTCAGAACAACTGCATGGGAGGTGTTGAGTGGTTCAGTGTGTGAGGAGAACTCCAGACAGTTTCTGTTGCTCTCCCTATTACAGCATTTTTGAGAGAATCCGTAGTAACTCCAGTCCCTAATGCTTTGTAAGAACCTCTTGGGAAAATTTTGCAGCATTGCAATACAAGGGAATAATCAATACAAGTAAAAGATATAATGCAATGATGAGAAAGGCTTTACTTTAACTTTGAGAACTGGAATTTAAAGCCCTTAAGAAAACTCTTACAAAGTTGCTGTTATTTTTGTGGGTTTTTGTGATGTGTTTATCTCTCTGTACATCTTCATCATCATATAATGTTGTATGGTGTTGCTATGTTTCTTATATTTAAGGAGAGACCTACATGCTGTGCTATAAATAGAGTGGTGCAATGGCCTTGGTCCACAGGTCATCAGGAGCCATCAACTGAGCACTGCTCTTTGTAGCAAAACAGAGCATGCAGTTAGGAAGTTAGAATCCATAGCCACACTTCTCATTTTTTCAACTTCAAGTGAGCCTGAAAGAGCTAACAAGGAAGAATATATCAAATTAAATAAGGGGAGGGGGGAAGATATAACCATAAAGGGGCTGTTTTGTATGACTACAGACATTGTTTCTCCTATACAACCGTGATTCTTGTTTTGGTGCCTGGCTGTTTATCTACCAGAGCCTAAATGTGCACTGCTCCTACCCTTTCATAGCTTTTTCTTTACTGTAGAGCAACTCAGAAGCTGAGTAAGCTGTATCCTGGAAAAACACATTGCAGGAAATGGTATTTACCCTTTGATCTCTAGATCTTTCCTCTGCTGTGATATACACTAACTTGTTTTGTCTTTGCTCAGTGAACAGGCTTTCTTCATTTAGATTTATGGCAATGGCTCATTGCTGGTAGAGGAGGCTTTAGTACCTTTTATAAAATAAGGGAAGAAAGGCCACGTTTTCCACTTATTTTACAACTTTCCAAAGTTGTCTGAAGACTAAGGAATTTTGAATTACGTATTTATTTGGTTGTAAGGTATTAATTGCATTGGATTGGCGGCTGCTGTCCTGAAGGGGAAGTGTCACTCCATGCACAGCCCTATTGAACTCAAAAGAAGCCTTTGTAGAGTAAGCTGGCTAAATCAAAGTAAAAGTTTTTCAGCCCTTGTTCCAGAATAGAGTATTTATATAGCCACTTAAATGCTTGGAGGGCAATGTAGTAACCACTGAGGTTGTATATTCATCTCCAGATGCATTCTACTGAATAGTTTGTGTTGACATATTCAGGGATGCTATTCAGTATCAGCATCTGGACTACATATATGATTGAATGATGAGAAAGGTCAAAACCTGCAACTAGTGTGGGGAGTTGATACAAGTCTCTAGCACTTGCTTGAAGCCTTTTTGTTTAACAAAGAGAATACCACTTCCCATTTCTCTTTGAACATTTCAATGAATCCTTCTGGGCTGCTGACAGGATAGGATTGGCTTTCTCTACCTTTTCATCTGTTTCTTTAACTCCACCTGCCTTTTGTTATGTTGGAAGAATTGATTGAGTTATGACCTCGGTCTCCTCCTGGCAGGATGCAAACTTTTATTCCAAACTGCCTGTTTCCCGTGGAAATACCAGGTCAGTACTTGATTGTTGGCAGGATGTGTTATGGACACTACAACTGTCTTGCTATAATTATATCTTATAGGTTAGTGTTTGACTCACGTATGTGTGAGTGCATCCCAGGCACTCAAGGAAGAAGGAACTTCGACAGTAAAGTGAGAATTGATAGTGGAAGCATAATATGCTTTCAGCCCTTTTTCGACTCTTTACTAACAACTTCCCCCATGAAAATTAGCAGACAAGTAAAATTCCAGGGTGTATAATTTCAAAAGGAGAAATCCAAAGTTTTGAGTGAAGTTTGTGGGAAAGTTATCACTTTCACCGGTATACAGTTATAAGACTTTGTATTTATTATTTTTAAAGACTTTTGTACACTTTTAGCATGGTATTGTTTTTGGAATACAAAAGATATAATAATGAATGGAAAAATGACAAGACATAGAGGAAAAAATGTAGAGGTAGATTTTTTGCCACAACTGACTCAGTTATAAAAGCTGTAGACAAGCCATATGATTGAGAATTTCCTACTGGTTTACTGTTTTATAATGCCACTTAAAAATACAGTGGGTAAAGTTTTATTTCTGATCCAAAATTATATTCACATGTAAATATAACTTTTGTGCAGAAAGAAACTAATATCAAATCAATAAAAATGTCTTTCCATAAATTTTCTATTTTTTGATTGCTTTATGTTCTAGCCCTGATGATCTTTAATCTCCAAGATCTACAGTTATGCAACTTCTTTCTTTTTTAATAACTTACACTTGAATTTTGCTAAGGAAAAAAAGGCTCTTTATACAGCTGTATGCTTTCATGAGGAATTAATGACTTGATAAACATTAGACTGTTATTGTTTATGCAAATGCAGTAAGCTCCCTGAAAAGAAGGCCAGGTCACATAGTGTGTGCATGATTTAGTGCAAGAAAGAGAAAATATTTTTTTGCAGGAAAACAAAGAGTATGATTCACAACATAAACACCAGTAATTTCATATATAGAAAAATTCTCCTCTTTTAGGGAACTCACTGCTCCCCAGTTACAGTTCTCTTTTTTTCTTGGTAAGGAATTGCAAAGAACCAAGTCCAATCAGTTGAATGTGTATTGCTGTAGCTGTTGATGGGTCTCTAATCAATTAACAAAATATTTCTATTAAAAGATACTTAAATAATAGTAAAGGCTAATAGAAATGGTAATGCTTTGGCTACGGTTACTTTTGTTTTCCAAAACCATGCCTGATAGTCACCATTTTATTTTGTGTGAGGATCTTCAGAACGAAAGGAAGAAGATTTTTAGCCATGAGGTAGTAAAGCGCTTAATGTGCAGTAATTTTGTTGATTGTCTTTAGAGGAACAGAGCATTTTTTCCTAGGAGTTCAGGGGGAGTCATGATAGAAACAGGAGTAATGATGACACTAAGGTCTGCAGTATGTTCCTTAAGGTTATGTTTGTGAAAGCCTCTACCAGGCCCCCAGCTTTTGGTATAGGTTTTGTTTATGTGGACTGCTATTTGGTGGCATGGTTTGCCATATTCTGGGCCCTAGAAGTTACTACTTGTCGCCAAGATTAAAATAGTGCCATTTTAGCTCTAAATCCCTGAGCCTTTGGGTAACACATTTTATCCTTTGGCACCCAGTAGTTAACACACATCTAAGAAAGGGCTGACTCCAGGCTGCTTGAGGTTGCAAGGGGTGTGTTGCCCTGAGAATGGAATTTTGCACAAGAGTCAGTTTAGTCTGGCCCTGTGAAACTAGGAAAGAGCTGCTGGCTGGGGGGGCAGGTGAAGCAATGGGAATGTAGGGGTAGGTGCCTTTGGCATCCCTCAGCCTGGTTTACTTCTGCAGAATCTCTCAGGGCAGCAGCAGGAGGGTCAAGGTGGAAGCAGGCACAGAGCAATAACATCAGCAGCATCTTTGCTGCTTATGACCACACAGCTGGGGAACTTTCTGTCTCAGCACCCCACAGAGCAGCTAGGAAAGATGGTGCCAGAGGGACGTCTTTTGTTGTTACTGTGACTTTGCCAGCTTCAGGAAGCCACTATCTACTTTATAGCTAGAGCTGGCCATAGCTGATGTGAGGAGATGCTGCCATCTCAGGCTCGGATTTACAGTTTTATAGGGCTAGAATTGGGGTTATCACAGAATCATGGAATGGGTGAGGTTAGAAGGGACCACAGTGGGTCATCTGGTCCAACCTCCCTGCTCAAGCAGGGTCATCCTAGAGCACTTTGTACAGGATTGTGTCCAGGTAGTTCTGGAATATCTCCAGTAAGGGAGACTCCACAACCTGTTCCAGTGCTTGTCCTTTGTTCCTCTTTATGCTAGCTTTACTATTATAATTATCCTATAATAAACTGAATTATTAAATGATTCTAGGATCAGTTATTGTAGTGATCAATGGGCCTAACTGGAGTGGATAATTCTGATGTACCTCATAGAAATGGAATATGTTGACCTGCAGTCTTGTACCAGCAAAACTATTTTAACTTTGAGCTAGAACAGGTTGTCAGGAGTTGACACTGAAATGTAACACAAAGCCCAAATGAAGTGAGAGTTTTCTGATGACATCTGATCAGTGGATCTTGCCAAAGAGATCCATGTCTACTTCCACTGAAGCCAATGACAGAATTTCCATTGCACTGGAGAAAGCCAGAGTGGGCCTTCAGCACGAATAATGCTTAAGCAATAGGTACATTAACTTAGTCAGTTTTTTGACTGTGTGATAGTACAACTTCCTCTTCACGCAATCCCAGTTATTGTCACCTAGTTCACTTCTGCTTTGAAAATAAGCAACATAAGAAACAGCTTGAACTATCACATACCCACAGGAATGATGCTCCCTGAGAAAGCAGTCTGAAGTTTATGGAGATGATCAAGCAGCAGTATGGTTGAAAAGAAAAATCAAACTTTGGATTTCGAGAGATCCTAAGACATGTGATTTTTATTTTTTTTGGTCATAGTCCTGGTTGGCGATGTTGGTAACTAGCACAAGTCTATGTTCTTTTACAGAAGCTTTTATGCTAAGAGTGCAGGATCAAGCTCCATACAATGATGGGGAATGTTGAACTTTTGACTAATTTGATTATTAATAAATATGTTCACAGGTAGGAGTTGATGTGGGGGAGTATACAGTTTTGTATATGGCCATGGTCATTATCATTTGAAAGATAGAGTAGAACAGCTTGCAGTAGCCAGTTAGAGGGAAATTGTTGATACTTCTCTGATTTGCCAAATTGTATTACATGAAGTGTTTTGTAGTGTAGTCTCTGTTTAGTCCTCCTTACCCAGAATAATATTTTACTGAAATTAAATATTCTGTAGTTGATGTATATCTAACAATAAATAATCACCAACAGCCTGAAGTATTTGCTGAGGTATAGCTATGAAATGTCAACAAGATGTTATAAGCACACTTGCCAGAAATTATGCATGGGAAGTGTCTTAAATCCTTACTTTGAAGGCAGGATCTGATTTAAAAAAACTCCACTAAACAAGCACAATCAAAAAGCCCTCCCTACCTCTCATGTCTTTTAATTTTGTTTTCTCTGTCCTTTTTACATGTTCTAGCATATGCTTCATAAATAATATTAGGTTGAGGCTGTGCTTCAATTTTATCAGAGCTGGACACCTGAAATGCTTCCTACTGGTCACTGTTTCGTAAACTCAGCGTATTTATGGCTGGAATCCACCACATTTTTGCTGAAGTGCCAAAAACTGTCCAGTCACAGCAGGACCAAGTTTAGCACTGGCTGATTCTCCTGGCTTCCTGGCCACTCATTAATTTACTCTGGGCATGAACTCTGTGCTAAAGCCCATACTGATGTACTTCTGCAGCCCTCCTCAATCATGCACAGTAAACCAGTGCTGTCATGGCCTGCACCACAATGATACCATTGTAAGGACATAAACATAAGAGTAGTTATACAGTTTCAAACTAAATCTTCGCCTTGCCTACTTATTGTCTGCAACAATGGCCAGAAGTGGGTGCCTGAAAAGCTTATGAACATGGCAGATAGATGGGAGTACTTCAAACACTCTTAATAGCTTTTTCTTGCAGCTCAGAGAGTGTCAAAGCTGAGATGGCTTCTGCCATTTAGTTACCTTCGGGGGTTTCTCTTTCATTAGCTTGTGCAGTCTCCCCTTAAACTTACAAAAACTTTGTTATCTGCAGCATCCTCTGGTGGGTTTATCTGTATCACAGTTGGACTAGGAAGTGTGGCATGTCTGTATTGTCACTATGTTTGTTTAGAACATAACTCTCCTAGGCTTCATTTGTCAGTCCTCAATTCTTGTACTTTGTGAGCCTTTTCCACTGCTGTCACAAACTTTTTGAGCGTGTGCATGTGGGTAAAACATCACATGGATATTTGAGATGTGGTTGCACTGCAGAATGTTGGTGTTTTTCTCCTGTAATCTGTTTCTATCTAATAACACCTAACATGTTGTTGGAATTTGCTGAGTAGGGAAATCAAAACATGCAGTTAGGACTCTTCTATTGCAGACTGTGGTATTTGGGGAGCAATGCCATCCTTGGTCCATGCAAATTAGCTGAGGTAGTCAGACCACTCTTGCACTGAATATCTGATTGCAGAGTCACTTCAGCTAGACACTTTCTGGCACTCTGCTCCTTTATTTACCACTGGCTCTGGCATCCCTGTGCCAGCTTGCAGTCCGCAGTGTAGACATACTCCAACCAGATCCTAGTCACAGTACTGAGCAGGAACTGAATAGGGACTGGTGTGCCTGTTTGCTTCTGTTTGCTTGGGATTTCTTGTTTATTTGGTTTTTGTTCGGGTTTTTGTTTGGTTGGTTTTTTGTTTCTGTTTTTTTTTGTTTTGGTTTTGGGGTTTTTTTGTGTATGTATCATTGGCAGGAGACTACATTGCTGATTTGACATAAGACATTCAGCAACTTCTACTGAAGCTACTGTGGTAAAATAGGTTCCACTGACATGTGCTACTCGTGGAAGCTGCCCCACTCTGGACTGTTGAAGACATTTTGGGCCCTCACGAGTCTAACACGTGACTTACATTTCTTTAAATAGAAGAAACTGTGTATGAAGGCAAATCATGCCTAGTATTGCTTCATACATTTTTGGGCTCCTCAACTACAATTTATTTTCCTATTATAGTTGTTATCAAAAGTGTTGAAGTGCATTCTGTACATTCAGAAGCATGTGCTGGGTTTTTTCTTCCTGTTCAAGTACATCTTATTGGCCAATGGCGGCACTGGCAAGCAATGAAATTAAATGGAAAATAAATGCAACTTAATTTGCCTAGGCATTATTTAATCTCTTGATACATGGTAGCCAGAGTCTTAACTTTTCCATTTAGGAGGGAAATTACAGTTAATATTTTAAATGACAATACAAAAATTTGAAAGACTTATAATTGCTGAGTGAAAGCATCTGAAGTTCTATCTGGTTGTAGCTGGAATGATGTAATGGGAGAAAGGAGAGTTTGTGGCTAAGCACAGCTCAAATAAGCTTAAGCAAACTGATTTTTTTTTTTTTGTATCTGAAAGTGAGTGAGACTGTTATTCTGGTTGTAAATCATGGGAGAAAGCCAAGAAACCTATTGCTGCTGTCAAAACCAATTGTGTGTGTTATTGTGGCCACTGTATTGGCAAAATAAATATATTTACGCATATAATGTAGAATATGATTGGGATCCTCAGCATCAGGGAATTATGTCAAGAGCCACTCTGCACAACTTTTTATTCAGTGCTTTTGTGTTGCTGTTTGTGACAGTTTCTCATTAGTCTGGCTCATATCTATTTTTTTTGCGTGCCCACGATTTTGAATCTGGCTGTAATCAATGTGAAAAGTATCCAATAATCAATAACCAAGTATCAGTTCTGTGCTTCTGATGAAAGCTGCTGTGATCAAAATGTCCACAGGCCAGTTTCTTTTTTTGTGTGTTCTCATGGTTTAATCCTGACTGTACCCCTCAAAGCTGTTGAGGTATCTGAGCACAGAATTCCGGCTGCAAACATGAAGCTGCTCTGCAGTGGCTCCATGACACACTTGGCTGTGTGTGCTTCCCACACCTTGGCTGGCTGTAAGGGCTTGAGCTATGAATCCTGTGGGGGAAATAAAAATCATCAAAAATGTTATATATTGGGTAAAGAACAATGAGTAACTGACTTATC
Organism: Cephalopterus ornatus; assembly: GCA_013396775.1. Classification (NCBI taxonomy): domain Eukaryota; kingdom Metazoa; phylum Chordata; class Aves; order Passeriformes; family Cotingidae; genus Cephalopterus; species Cephalopterus ornatus. The sequence goes on from VZRE01019413.1 coordinate 732,029, forward strand.
TTTCATATTGCAGCACTGAATATTTTAAATATCATCTGAATTAATCTTCTAGTATTGAGCATTATGAAACCTGGAGGTATGTGTTTCTACAATATCAGAAGTACAAAGGTCAGCTTGAGTACACATCAAGTTGAATGTGAAGTGAGTGGCACAACATGAGGTAAGCACTTAAATATGTAGATGTCCAAGGATGAGCTCAGTTGGACATGCTGTTTTCCAGGTGCAGTTCAGGTTGACAGGATGTGTCCTTAGGTGGCTGTGAGATTGTGGTCAAGATCTGTCTTCCATTCTGTTCCCTTTAGGCTTGGGAAAGGGCATGGGACATCAACTAAGGGGCCACAGACACTTGAAGTCCGATTAGGCAAGGTTTTTCTCCTAGTACTAGCAGTGTTGAAAGGACTATTTAAACATTCATGGGACAGCTTCATAGAAGATGTTGGTGCATTCACCTGAAAGATGTAGATTCAAATCTATTCAGGCAGTACAGGTCGTTCCACAGATGGATTCAAGATTCTGACTAATGTGCAATCCCCATGAGAAAAATGGAAGAGTAACAATATCACCGTCAATATGGCCAGATTTTTCCAAAAACTTGCTGAAAAATAAATTCTCAAGAGTTTGTCCCTCTCCCTCTCTATATATGATATTTCTAAGACTAACTTCTATATTTTAATTGTGTATTGAATGTAATTTGCAGTGCTGAAATACTTTAAGTAAATGTATAAAAATTAAATTTTAAAACAGAACCTTAAAATTTCCACCAGCCCTCTCTCCTTCTGCTGTGTGTTTTGGTTAAACTGTGTCAAAGGAGGTCTCTTTTCTGAAAGGTGAATATCAGGGAGCAGAATAAATATTCACTTCCCTTTCTGCTTTGTTTTTGAATGCAGGAAGGAATTGCCTTCCAAACTGCAGCATATAAACATGGTAGCAATGACTGTTCCACAGGGATTCAATATAATGCAGAATATATGCAAACAGGTATTGCATAATGTGCTCTAGTGGATGGGCTGGTTTTGCAGTTGTGGACTTTGTCTTGCTAAATGGTGGAAGAGGCCAAGAGAGCTCAGACTGCTGTGGTATTCACACAAGATGCTTTTCCAAATTGGTTGCTTCACTAGATGGGCAGACAGAGACTAAGTTTTTTTTTTTTAATATAATGAGAGTACCTATAATTGAGACTTTTTGCCTTTCCCGATGCAACCACTATATCATAGTAGCCTCTATGTAGATCTTTAAAAAAAGAAGTTTTATACACAAATGTTGTTTAATAAAACCTTTGTTGACTCAAAGACATGGTGCAAAACAGTTGCTACAGATGTATTGAGTGACTGAAGCAGTAGTTCATTTACAGTATTATGTCCCTCCACTTCTCTGTGTGGCCCTGGAAACAAGCCCACTCCATTTCGAGGGGTGCCCTTGGTTAATACTTCAGTTATTTTGTGTCTACTTATTCACTCAGATCTGTTATGAGAGGAAAGGATTGAAAGTAATGTAGACATTTAAGAGATGAAACATAACATGGAATTTACTGATTACGCCCTGTAATTACAGTTTATGCAGGAAGAAGCACTCCCGGGAGATTCCTGCAGATAAGCAGCAGGAATGATGGTGCCTTTCTACTGCACTGCTGAAATGTGGCTTTTTCCAGATGCTTCCAGGTTTTAGATAAAGAATCTGGAGGCTGCTTGTACTGCCTGCCCTGGCTGCTGCAGGGCAGCTCCGAGGAGCACCCATCATCTAGGCTGTCCCTTAGCAATTATTTCCATTGCTGCACTTTCCAAAGCTCCCTGCCTTAGGCAGGGGTCCTGTTCACATGGTAGGTAACAGGCATCAATTTGAGATTTACCAAGGGTCTATTTGGTCCCATGACTTCAGATGTGGTTGGTCTTGGTTTTTACCACTTTGACTTAAGAATGCCTCAGATCAATTTAAAATAAGTGAATCAATGCACATGTGCAGACCAGCTAATGTACAACCTCAATAAAAAATTACTGCCTTGGATTGTCCATTTCTCTCTGTGAATATGCACAACTGGTAAAAGCTCTCTATTTAAAAAGAAAGGAAATTATTATTTTGACTCATTGCTGCAGCACTGTCAATTGCCTAGTGGTATAAGGATACTGGATTTTAAATAGTAAGATTTAAAAAGAAAGATAGCAGTCTTTTTACTTGCTTTTTAGTCTTGGAGACTTTATATTATGCTGGGGTCTGGAACCTATGCATTTTCTAGCCCTGAGAGTCTGACTTTATTTAAAAGTATAAGAAATAATAAAAATAAAAGAAATCTTCATTTCCATGCAGTCATACTGGTGGAAAAACTCCAGCAGTTAAAAATAAACTGAAAAAGAAATACACTAGGAGACTTGGGGGTAGAATTGAGAAGATTATCTGTGCTGAATATTTGTTTCAGTATGAAAAGCCTCTACCTACTATCTGTAAAGTGTGGGAATTTCACAGACTTAGATACAGTTGAAAGGAAACGGAGTATATCATCTCAGTATCTGTGTCTTCCCAAGCATATGTCTGTTAGCAGGGATGACACTTGCCCTGTGCAGAAGGCCAGCAGACAGCAGATGTACCACTCACAGCTCTTTTGAAGCTGCAGAGCTGCGTGTCAGTGGAATTCAAGAGGTGCCTCATTCTTGGAGTATCCTTTGAGTGACTGCATCTCACTTCTGTCACCTCGCAGATCGCCTGCTGTGCCTGTGGGGAAAGGGGAAGCTTTTCTGGTGGGGGGGGACTGGGTTCTGAATAATGTCCCCATTAAAAAAAAAAAAGGCAACTTGAAATAAAATGTCCTATAAGCTGACAATGGGAAGAAGGCATTTTCATTCAGAGATAAGGAGGGATTCAGAGCTTTCCCCAGAGAGCAGCCTGTGTGGAGTTGCTCAGCCCTTGGACTGTGCATTAATAAAGAGAAGGCTGGAAAAAACCACCCTGGTTAAGTTCATCACTCTAAAGTGTGTTGTATCAATCTCACCTGGAGAGAGTGTCCTTAGTAATTTTTTTATCTTTATTACTAACACTGAAATCTGTGTAAAATCAGAGGGTGAAGTGAAATTCTGCTGCTTTGTGTTAATTTTTCCATTGCTACATCAGCCGTGAAACCAGTGGGGACTTACACTGTGACAGACCTGCCTGCCACTGAGCAGGGACTTCTCACAGGGAGGAAGAGAGGAGGGAAATGGACAATCTAAAAGTCATCATACCTTCACAAAGGGTGTTAGAAAATGTCTTGTTTAATTTTTTTTAAAGATTTCCTTAATTAAATTGCCTGTGAGGTAATCTGTTGTTGTGATTAAATCATTTTGTTACTTACTGTGCTGAAGATGGTAAGGATCCAAAAGTGGGAAATATAAGATTATTCTAGAATCTTTTTTGTTTGCTTAATCTGTAATTTTGATCTTTTTCTGACAAAGTTGTGAAATTTGAAATGTATAATTTTGTTTGGATGTATTATTAGATTCCTGTTAATCTTTTCCTGAATAATAATTTTCTCCAAGGATCCTTTTTCCCTTCAGGTTTTGAGAATTCTCCTTAATTTGACAGAGACAGGCAACTCTAATGCTACACTGTGCACGTTATGGCTGGTTGCTAAATTCTCTTCCACCCCTTACCTAAGGAACATTTTTCATATTCTGGAATCACAAAATCAGTCACACTTTGCTGTTGCTCTGCAAGAAAAATTTAATTTGTGAACTGATCTTCCACTGAACCAAAGGGAAAACAGCTGGGCTTATTTTATTTGGAATAACCTGGCATATTGGAACCAGTGGGCTTTAGCTTTTCACCTTTAAGTGCTGTTTGGCTTGCAGTAGCTGGAAGCCTTGTCCAAAATCAGTGCTTGTGCAGCAGTAATTAGGCCATCCAACTGTTCTGTAGTTGTAAATTTTTTTTTTTTCTCCCCTGCTTCCAGGAAATTGAGAATTCACTATTGTCAATTACTGCCTTGAATTTGCAAGTTTTTGGTCTTTAACTAAAGTGGTTAAGAGTATATTTAGTTATTGGTAAGAGCAATGCAGTGTTTTGTTCAAATTTTTAGGCTAATAAAGACAGTTTACTTAGCCATGTGCTTGTGTTAGGCCTTGAAGCTGAAGTAGGATTTTGTAACTCTGAGTGTTAGTTCCTTTCTTCTTGATGTTCCCAGCAGTTTCTTTGATGAGGAAGGAAAGTATTGGCATGTAGAACTTGTGTGTTGCTGCTAATGCTGGTCTCTGCCCAGCTGTTATTTGTGGAAAGTAAGAATAAAACGCCTTCTTAGCGTGACTGGCATGTAGGAATTAGTTTTCAGTTGTCTGAAAAGAAGAATGAATTTTTTAGGCTGTAAAGGAAATTTCCAGTGATGTTCATAAAGATGGGCAGATTATATTTAACATATATTTAACATCTTTATACATCCATCTAATTAATTATTAATTAGATATGTGAGGAAGCAAGTGTCTCTCCTGACATCCATCTGTTCTCACCCTCTCACCTGTTTGGATTCCCTGCATGTGCTAATGGGAATGGAAAGTTTCATTGATTTGTGCCTTAGGTGGAAAATGGTAGATTTGTGGCAACAGTTGGTGAGGGAACTCTGCTTGCAACACTGTGCTGCACTGGGAATGAAGAAGGGTTTTCTTTGTGATGTCTCCTCTCTTTTGTTTTCTGTTGTGCAGTTTTGTTCCAGGTATCTCTCTTCTAATATTTTTCTCTGAATACCAGGCTGGCACAGTGGTACCCTTGTTCTATTCATTGCTTCTAAGCACAATAATTTGCCTTAAAAAAATTGTAATTTTTAAACATCTCTTTAATGGCTTAAACACCATTCTGTTTAACATCATTGCTGAAATGTAACATCAGTCTGCAGCATTTCCAGTACACACACAGCAGAAGAGTGATCTATTTGCTTTTGTAATGGTTTCTGCCCCTCTTATTTGTTGCCAGAAAGAAATCAACAGTCAGCATTGGACCACACGATGCTCACAGTGTATCACAGACCATGTGTCTTTTCTTTGAAACTGCCAGTCCAAAGTATTTGTTCTTCAGTGCTCATCATACATTCTTCATAGCTTACTCTTGGTTTTTTGATTAAATCCCCTCAGTGAATTCTACTGCTGTGGTTGAGACTTTTGCTTACCGCTCAGTTTGGTAAATGTTTAAGGGAGGTGAGGTAACTTACAGTGAGTTGAAGTGGTACAATTAAATGTGGTCTTTCAGACTTCTTAAAATCATTCCTAGTGTGATTTACAGTCAAAACCCCATGTCCCTCTTTTTTTTTTTTTTTTTTTTGTTGCTCCCAGTAATTAATTTAAACAAGGAGATCTTATTTACTGATTAGAATTAGATTTTGGTAGACTTGTAACTTAGTTTTGAGGGAATTGAAAACATGAGTAAGGAAAAGAAGTCTGTGGAATACATACTTATAACTGAAGGGCAAGTTAAGGAATCTTCTATGCAAATTAAATTTAAGTAGAGGGACTCTTCAAAAAAATAATGAAAATTTTAAGTGCACTGAAACAGTTTTATGGAAGAAAACTAACTAAAAAGTATTTTGCATTTCAGAAGCCAATGAGATGAAAATTCTCTTTATAGCAGCCAAGAGAGCTCCAAGATAGGATTTAGAACACCATGCAAGTCATACTATTAAAATTAAAACATTGATGATCACACATTGATCAAGTCATTTTAATACACCTGCAATAAAAATCTGACTATTACTGGACTACAGGTAAGAGGGAGTGTGAAATTAACTCTGAAGTATACAGTCCAGTGTAACCAAATTCTTGGTGTTCCTGTGGATGAAAAGCTATTAGATATAAACACTGCAGTAACACTGCCTATCCACTGAAATTCGATGTTATTCCTGGAAGGGGAGGGATTGAATTGGATCTGAATGCCAACAAACCAGTTATTTTGGCACTCCGATTTAATGCCTGGAAGTAAAGTTCTGAAACTTTCACTGGAATCTTTTCTCATACCCATGTTTTCTTCCCCTTTCTGGTGACAGTGTTGTAGCAGGTGAAAACTATCTCCTATGCAATTCCCAATAGTATCCCCTCTGGGGAACGAGAGGTGAATCCCGGTTCAATCATTTAGCTTGATTCTGGTGAAATGGGTGGAATTTGTCTGGGGGTTGGTGGGCTTTGTCTCTAGCTGTCAGTGTCTCTGCTAGCAGCTGAAGTCTTTAGCTACGTACAGTGTCTGCAGTTCCTCAGTCAGACCTTTTGTTGATTTTTGTTGGTTACCCAAGAAATTAAACTGTACTCAAGTGGGAAAATGTTATCTTAAGTTTTGGAGATCCTTCTTGCAAGTCCTCTCTTCGGGTTTGGCTACAGTGCTGCTGACAGATGAGTGCAAGTAAATGTCTTTGTGCAATGTGCTCCCCAACTCCTTTGTTTTGTGTGTTGGGAACAGGCAGCAGCAACTCTGGGACCATGTATCTGGCCATGGTTTGGTTACATGGTAGAATCATTTATGTGCCTTTGGCATGAGCAGCTTCCCATATGCCTGCCCAGCATGGGAAATCCAAGTCTGGCTCTGGGGGCAAGGGAGCTGAAACGGTTGTGGCTGCATGTGATATGTTTTCCCCCATTCCTTGGTGGACAGTTTCTATCTGTGCTTCAATAGAATTCTGGAAGATTCCTGACTGCCCTTTCTGCCTGGGTTACAAGTTTGCCCTTTCCTACTAACAAGTTAATACGGACTATTTTTATTTGGAATGTAATAGTTTGCCAGCTAGGCCTTTAGATCTTCTTTGAAAGGCTGCTGTGCAGGATACTTGCAGACGTGTATTGTATGACTTCAGATCTTCATACATTGTGGGTTAATTTAAGAGCCTCAATATGTTAGGGTTTTTCTGTAAGGAACGGATGAAAATGGCTCAGTTGCCTTTGAGTCAGTCTGTCAGTAGAGAAGGATTTCCCTTCACTGTTTATTGTGACTAGATTGCTGCCTTGGGAGCCTTAGTTCAGTGCACAGCATCTCTCTAGAGACCTTCAGAGGCGGTGAAGTGCGGAGTCATGGCGAATGTGGGTCACCTGCCAGAGCGGACAATGAATTGGAAAGCCCACCAAAGCACTGAGAGGGAGTGTGGTGTTCCTGCTAGGAAACCTGCTAGGACTACAAGAAAAAAAGGATTTTTCTGCTGGGAAATGCAACATTCTGTCAGGTATTTGAGAGATAAGGATATTTCTAGTGGATGAGCAACCAGGATTTAGATGATATCCCATAGGGAAAGGTGTTTTATCTTGAGTCTTACAGCAACAAAATATAAGCTATTTGCTAGCAACAATAACTAAGGAAAGGAATAATATTTAGTCTTATCCTGATTTTTCAAAAAGCAGGTTTAATGCCTCCCAGTGACTCCTTGTTCAAGGGACTGGATCTGGTGCACTGCTCCCCCTCTGTCTGACACTCTGGCCATGGAAGGGAGATATTTAATTATACATGGGATTTTTAAAATCTGGCACTGAATGGCTTTGAAATGTTGCCAATAATGACATTCCTAAATAATATTCTTGCTGCTTCAGAGAGAATAAATACTGCAGTGCCAAGCAGACACCTTTTCATTTCTGTGTGACTGGCAGAAGCTGTTTAAATAGGTAGAATGTAGTCAGAAATGGCAGCGTGCTACATCTAAAATGCTTTTTGACCTGAATAGCATTCTGTTGGTAAACAACAAAACATCATCTGTATATGGAGTTGCCTGTGGCATTTCAAGTAGCCATAATCTTGCTTTTGTTGGTATCTGTTGTGCATCCCTCAGGTCCTAGGAGTGCACTTCTGTTTGGGGGTGGTGGTGCAGTAGCAGTGGCATAGTAATTATTTTCTTTTTAGTGAGTAACTCTCCAGGCACAGTGGAGCAGGTGCAAGCAGGATTTTTGTACCTAATGGAGAGGGAAGGTGTCTTGTGTGAGGAAGTTTCTTGTATGCTCCCCTGCTCAGTCTCACTATCACAGTTGGTATGCTCTATTCTATCCTAAAAGCTCTTATCCATAGAAAAATCCTCTCTATGCTATTCCACTAATGTTGTTTCTGAAATTGTTCCCATCAGGTTTTAGAGAATTACAGCTCTAGTTTTATACTTGATGATTTTTTTTTTGGCTTAATAATGTGTTCATTAGAAGAATTGATGTTTTTACACGAAATTATCCTTAGACTATTCTAATCCAGGAAGTGGTGTTGGTTGGAGAAGAGCGTGTCAGGACTAGAGTGCTGATTAGAGAGCCAGCCCAGACAGTGTGAGGTGCTGCTAATGCGTCCTTCCATCCTTGTGATTTGTAGGCTCCTGGATGCAGTACAGGAATATGATATAGGATACCTGGGCTCAGATTGCTTCTGTTTGCTTGAGCATGGGCACATGAACTTGGATTTCCTGTGACAACTGTGATCGTTCCAAAGAGTGGCAAATAGTTTAGTGATTTTAGTTTTTCAGCCTTTATTAAAAATCCTTAACTACTGTAACTTGAATCCCTCCCTCCTTCCAATCCAACAAAGAACCTCAAATCCCAAGTCGAACAAATTTATATGTAGGGGTCTCTTGAGCTGAAAGAAATGTTTTCATCTTGCATGCTGTTTAGGATAAATTAAGTTTTGGGATTGATGTGAAATACTTCTGGTTCTTCATCCGGTGAGCCATGACATCAATTATTCACGCGGGGGGTTTTATTTTTGCTGGGTTAGAAAGGCAGGCCTTTTATGGGAGGTTTTATGTTAACTTTTGGCTTCTGAGAACTGTGGACAAGACTGGAGTCTACCTAATCTTTCTTTCTAGAGACTAGGTATAACTTATTCCAGGTAAAAAGACATAGAGATAAGTGCCTCTCTTTCACAGCCTGTGTCTCTGCTGTGCCTGCCTGCCTGTCAGGAGATGTTGGTATGGATTGACTGAGATTTGGAGGGGGATGAGGCTCTTTGTTTGTGCTCAAGAGAGCAGAGAACAGCCCTGTACAGAGCTGGCACTTCAGTAGATGTAAATGGCCCCTAGGAATGGTATCTGTGCATCCATCAACTTCCCAGGGTAAGAGTAGGAAAGTAGGAGGAGACACTTGAAACTTGGCAGTTGCAGCAGTCAGAAGGCAGCTGAGCTTTATTCCTTGAAATGTATTTAACTTGTTGCCAGGAAGCCCTTCAACTGCCCTGGTAGCCTTGCATATCTGGAGCAAATTTGCTAATGGTTTAATGTGATTCCAAACTCCCTTTTCTGTCCTTAGAAAGCTGATGTGCTGTTTCAAAGCTACTAGAAAAATAAAAGAATTAATATTTTCTTTAATGTGTATGTTGGATTAGTTATGTCTGTTTCAGGTTTTTCTCCAGATCTGAATATAAGTTTTCCAGAACTCAGTTTGGTCAGGTGGAAAGTTCTATTGCTCATGCAGTTTTCCTTGCTGAATCCTGTGATGTGACCTGTTACACGTCCAGAGCAGGCAGGACCTCTGCCTCGTGTTTTATAAACCTTTCTTGTTCAGCTCTTAAGGCTGCCTAGGAGAGTGCTTGTTAAAATAGTGATCTGATTCGCATGCTTCCTTACCTCAGTCCATTTCCAGCAGCTCTTGCAGCAAGCAGGAAACTTTAGCTGTGTACAGCCTTCCTGTCAAGGGGCCACCAAGGGGGATTGCCAAAGACATTTTCTCTGCTTTCCATGTGAATGTGGGGTCTCTTGCTGAATTCCACAGCAGTCTCATGTGTTATTCTCCATGAAATTGCTGAAATACAGGTCTGACAAAACAGATTTCCATCTGTGAGTCTGAGCTGAGAAGCTGGATGACGTACTGGATACTGTAACATAGGAAACACATAAATAGGCTTACTGATATGTTGAGAACATAGCAAACGCTGGCTTTTTTTGACTTTTGACACTCAAGTTTGCTATTCTAGACGCAGTTTTTATCTTATTCACAGAAGTTTTCTGGAAGACATTAAGCTGAACGTTCATGATAACTTTCTCAGTAATCAACCTTGCTGAATTTTCCATGATACATATGGATTTTTATGCAATTCCTATTAATAACTTCACAGTTAACATGTATTTTTATTGTGTTTATCTGCACATATTTGGAAACTTATGCATAATTTATAATTGTTATACTAAGTGAAATGAGCTTAGTAGGCTTTGAAAAAGGCATTTATAAGTGTAATAAGATAACCTAGAGTTAAGTTAGAAAGGATTAAAAACATGAGATATAAATCCCTATGCCTCAGGGGATAATTGATGGAGTTTAGAAAGGAATTTCCCTGATGGGTAAATTAGTCTATAATTGCCCCCATAGGGACTCCCTCCTTAAACATCTGATACTGGTGTCAGTCAATACCATGGCTGATGGACCTTCAAACTAATTCAGGATGGCAATTCTCGTATAACAGTAACTAACACAGTGCTGTGCTATGTACCATGTTCTTTTCTGGCAATGTAAAAAAATATTTACTGTTTAATAATAGTATGTTATAGTAATACATTACATCTTATTATTCTTATGTGATGTATCACAGTATGTAATAAATAGTAAATGTAATTGCTGGTACTGTGTAATGGCTCTTGAGTTTGCACTTTACAAGAAGGGAAGGTCTCTCTTCTACAGTGGAATTACAAGTTATTTCAGATTAAAACTCTATTCTAGAGTTTTATGTCATGCTAAAAGGGCTCTGAGTCCAAACTACCTGTGAAGACCATTAAAAGACAAACCAAGGACAGAATTCCTCTTGTTGCCACTCTAATTCATATGAAGCTTCCAAGGGTTTTGCAACAGAAAGGCCCTCAGGCAGAAAAGCAAGTTAAATATGTAGGGGAGGGTTAGGCAGGGACTGAAATCCTCACTCACCTCTGAGGCATTTTGGATGTGTTGGAGAAGAGGGATCATTGGTTTGAGACTCCATGGATTAGACCTGAGCCACTTGTGTAACTCCAGAAGAGTGACAGTGGCAGCTGAGGAAAACATTTAAAGAAGAGGTTTTTTCCTTTGTGTTCAATGATCTAGCAAGTCAGCTTCTAGAAGCTCCTCATCCTGCTTTTGAGAAATAACTGTCAGTGTGGAAACTGTTGCCTTTTGAATATGTGGTATTCTTAATGAGAGTTAGGGTACTGCATCAGGGCTACTCAGAAGTAATAAATCCTCAGATTTGATATGCATTAACAACAAACTAACACCACCACCACTAAAAAAAAAACCAAAACCAGGCAAACACACCAGCAAAAAAAAAATCACGAAAACTTTCCCTGCCTACTTGTTAGAGATTCACTTCCCCATACAGTATGTGGAGTCTTCTCTCACAGAGGGAGTTAAGGGATATTGTAACATCAGAAATGCTTAATCACAGAGTTATTTGTACAGTTATTTCAGACTTCTGTAAGGCTCACTGGTTGCTGCTCTCTTGCTGGAGTTTTGACTTGTTCTCATGCTACTTGTGTATTGCTCACTTGGGATTCAAATTTTCCCTGTGGTCTGAGAGCCCTCTTGAATCTGAGCCTGCATGGGCTGTCTGTTAGCCCCCTGCTTCATGGCCTCTGTGTAGAGGCAATAGAGACCATGCTTTAGAACATACACTCCCTTTTGGAAATGATCTGGGATCCATACCTTATGAGATTTTTTTTTTTAACATTTAATTTACCTACATCTAATTTTTTTAAGGAACAGACTTAATTTCCATGTACGTGATCACTAACTTGGCAGTCAGCTAGAACTGTGTGCTACTGCCTTTAATTACAGGTTAGATGGTATTTTGGGCAGCTGGGACAAAATATTTTCATGCCCAGATTTAGCAGTGATGTAAAAACTGGCAGTAGAAGATGCACTGTAGTAAAGGTCTGGGCTGAGAGGAAGGAACACAAACACTGCTCCTAAGAATGTTCTGACCTCCTATTAAATAGTTCCCTTATTTGCTCTGAGGGAGTAATTCAAGAGAGCTTTGAATTCATTCCTCAGAATAGATTAATTATCAAAAGATAAGCACTATACTGTAATTAAAAAATACTTACAAACCAGCACTGGCTATTGTTTGAACCATGGCAGTGTGTGGTGACAAGACACACACCTTTGCCTGACTGAGCAAATCCAAATGGGGCAAATGGGAGAATGTCAGTGCCTTTGAAGATGGAACCCCAGCCAGGTGGTGCAAGAAGCTTGAAGGTAAAAGGAGTCAAAGGGAATGAGCAATACATGTCTGAGGAGAGGTGAGGAGTTTGGCTGGAGTGAAAGAACCCTGGAGACAGGGATATTGAGATCAGGGAATGTAATCAGAAGTAATTTTAGACTTTTTGTTACAACCCTGCTTACAACAAAATACGTACATACCTGTAAACCCAGTGGCTTTTGTGTCCTCTTATTTTCAGTATTCATGATTTCTGTTTCACTTAATATTTACATAATGTTTGCTTTTGCATTCACTTAGTAAAAGCTTGTCCTGTGGGAGTTTTCTAGATGAATTTTCTTTTTTCAATTAATGAACCACACAACAGACTTGTTCCTCAAGATTTCGAATGAAAATATTGTGATAGAACAGTCTCTGGAAGTTCTTACAAGTGCATTTTCTCACTTGCATATGAAGGGTCAGTTGAAATGAAGAGAATGGGCACATTTGCAGGTGATGTGGTACCTTCTGTTTTTGCTGTTTCCTCTCTGTTTCACTGCTTCCATCAATCACGACTAAGGTTTTATGTAAGAAAGATAAGTTGTTGAAGATGAACTTCATAATTAATACACCTAGGCTGCTCATACTAGTGAGCATTTGGTATTAGAAGGTATTTGGTATTAGCAGGAAGAACATGAAGCTGCACAGCAAACTGGATTGCTGCAACTCCCCTGTAAAGCTGCACTCATCTGGTAGCATTGCCGGAGTTAGACTGCAACCAACTCTAGCCTCCACTTTCCCTGGCCTTTGTAGAATTAATGTTGTCCCAGCAAAACTATAAAATCAATGCAACAGCTAAGATTTGGGTAATGGTGGTAAAAGGAGTGGCTTTGGAGAGTGTCCTTCAACTGCAGTCTTGACAAAGTGAGGAAACAATGGAGGTTTTCTGCCCTCTGCTCCCTCTCAAATACTCAATGCCCCTGTCTTGCACAAGCCTGCAGGTCTAGCATATGAGAGTAGATCTCTTTACACAACTAATCTTGCCACAGTAAATAATTCAATGCATTAGGAAGCAACAAGGATATAAACATCTGCTGACATATAAAAGGAAAATTACTTTTTCTGCTGGGAAAGCAAAGAAACTTTGAGCAACTGTCTCTAGGCAAGTTTTCTTGCAAACAAATGTGTATTTGTTACCATTCCTCCTTCCCCCATACACAGAAAAAAATAAAAATGAAAGGTGTTAAGGGTTATTGAGCACTGTGAGTTTTAGCCATTTATCACAAGTTCTGCTGTAATTGTGATTCATGGGGAGCAGTCAGACTGGTCAATGACCATCAGGCTCTGGCTTTGTGGAGTGAGGGTCTTGTAGTACTGCTCCAGGTTGCAACATAAATCATGTTGGTTGACTTTGGTGTGTTTTTTTTTTTCCTGTATGTGCTCTGGGCTCACTATTGGTTTTGACTGTAATTGTATCTTCCCAGTTTTGCTTTCTAGGGACTTGTGTTTTCATGCTGGGCAATTGCTAAATGACTGCACTTCAGATACCTTGGGGACATTTGCAGGTGTGCTGTCACTGCCTGTGAGGACTAGAGCACCTACGTGAGCCATGTGGCTTGGGAGAGGGATGGTGGGGGGAAGGTTGTGTGGACTTATGCATTCTGTCTGTCTGGCATGGAATGTGTGGGTTGTTTTGAGTAAGACTGAAAGAATTGACCTGCCTTATACTTGAGTTCTTTTGGTTTCTCAGGCTGCTGTGCTCATCAGCTTGTCAGCCTGACAAACTGTGTCATCTGCAAGATCCACCTCTGAGTTTTCCTGGCCTTACTGTTCTCTTCCAACTTCTGTACCTATGGAAGAGCACTTGGATTTCTCTGGTTGTCTTGAAATAATCAAAATTTCACATTGATTTCATTTGTATGACAGGATCAAACCTTAATGTTGTAATTTTTTACTTTAAGAAGTAAATATAGATAGCTATACCATTGTGTTTGTTGAAAATAGACTCAATTATTTAGTGTGCCAGGTGGCTTTCACACCTTGTACTTTACATGGTTCCTTTGGCTGCAGTCATGTTTTTAGTAGATATGAAAAGTGTATCTGACTTATTCAGTGATTTTGATCAGATTGTTTAGGGCGTGAGATGGTAAGTGATGTCAGGCAGAGCTTTAATCTTCTGATATGAAAGTCTCCCAGTGGCCCCTGTAGTGAGCACTAAGGCACTTTTTTTCTGCGGCACTGTTATCTTAAAAACTCTACTTTCACGGTGATCATCTGATGACCTTGCCAAGCATATAGAATTCCTACTTATATTATTTCATTGCAGAAAAAACCCCACATACAAAACAAAACCATCTTCTGTTAGCTACTATGCCCTTAGCATGCTAGCCTGTGTGCTCTTTTCTGTATTCTTTGCACAGAATGTCCATTTTTTGAGAGATCTTTTTACTTCTAAGTACCTGTTTAACTCTTCTACCCAACTGATTTTAATCCTTTTTAAAAATCTTTGTAGCATGCTATATATTCTAAATCCTATATCTTTCTATGGCGAGTTATCAGGACTTTCTAATTGGTGTGGGAGCCATCTGTAAGTTCTCTGTAGGAACACAAGTTTAAGTGCTATAATAGAAGCCCTGAAAAAAATAATAATCCATGCCACCTGTAGTATCTGGAGATTTACCAGTTATTTACCAATTTACATTTTTTCCTTTTCATTTCCTTATAATAACCTTCCCTACTCCTTAGGTAATTCTCTTTTAGAGTTGATGAGGGTTTTGCAGGATAAGAGTCTTTTATAATGCAATGGTATGTTAGATGTCTCTAGAAATGTGTTGTAACTCTTCAGCAGTTTACATCTTGAACGAAATTCATAATGTTGCTTGCTGAGTAAGATTATAAGATTGCATGTTGAGTGAGATTCACTTCTTTCTTCTGTGCCCTGACACTCCCACAACTCCCCGCAGGCTTGGATGTCCCTCAAATATTAATGAAATCCTGTCAGTGACTTGAAAGTTTCCTTAAATAATGGCCAGTTACTTCTCTGTGCCCAATTTACGCGTTCCAGGTTTGCATCATAAATTTTAGGTTTACCATCTCCTTGAAAGTTGTTTTTTTTTTTACTTAAGAAAATCATGCTTTTTCTAGTTGAGTTTGCATTTTTGCACATGAGTTTAGTGGTCACTGTTTTTAAGCCCAACTTGTTGCCTGTCCTCTTTTTTTGCTTGGCATCTTTTTTTCTGTCCAGTTGCTCATCCTCTTTGTCATGCAGCTTGAGTAATTTCAGTGCCAGCAGAAAACAGCCACCCTCACAACTGTGTGTTTCCCCTTGTTTGTGGCATTACACAAGCACAGGTGAAGGGTAAATTTGGCACCTGAAGTGCATGAGTTGTACTTGAACTCACTAAGTACCTAGGTGGGAATTTATGCAGCATCAAACAAGCTGTGCTTTGATTAAGTGAATCAAAGGGTTTTCTGGTTAGGACAGTCTGGCCTAGAGCCTTTTTAAAGAAAGATGTGAGAAGGTTCAAGTATTTGCTTTTCACAGGGAAAATTTGTATTTTTCAAACTGGGATACTTTACCGATATAATAAAGGAAACTCAAACACAGGCAGCTAGGTTTTGATGAGAATGTAAATTGACTTGTTCTGCTTGGTGGAAAAGCCCCCTGACCCAAAACATGTCCTTCCATCTGTCAGCATGCAGGCACCAGAGGAAAAGAAAAATGAAATGAAATGTGGCTTTAGAGGAGTTACTTTTGGAATTGTTTATGTAGCACCTAATCTGTACCCAGGTTTAAAAGATAAACATTTTCCTAGTTTTCATCAGAGGTAAATAATTTCTTAAGTCACAAGTAGGTAAATAAACTGTTATGGAAAACTTTACCTTGATGGAATTTTTACTGCTGTTTAATCACCAGAGAAATACAGAATAACAAAATGGTTTTACACTTAGATCCATCATACACAAGACATACCTTAACCCATTGTCTTGCTTGTAGGCATCCTTTGATGGAATTAGTATGGGTCAGCTCCATGCTGTTCTTTCCAAGGTCTTGCTGATTGTATTCAGTTTTGATTGTTTATATCATGAATCATATGATTTGTTCCAGGGAGGGACTTTATTTCTTTTTAAATAAAGGCATAGAATAAATCAGGTTGCAAATCAGAAAAAAAGCCTTTCAGGAAATACCCCAAATACATTCTATGGCACTTAGTTAAAACCTTGAAAAAATGTGTGGGTAAAATATCCCCTCTTTTGGTATGTCATGAAGGATTAATTTTTGCAGAAATGAGATGAGTTTTGTGTGTTATTTCTAAAATTTGTAAATATATTTCCCTTGCTGATTATGACAAACTTCCACAGAGAGAAATGTGTTTGGTTCTGATGCAGTTTCTCAAAACAGCTGAATCTCAATGTGCATGATTTCCCTTACTAATTCCTATTATTACACAAAAATATAGTAATCCAAAATGGTTTTACTTTACCACTTTGTACAAACACTGAGCTTCATGAGACTCTCTGCCCTGCAGGTGATGGAATATCACAAGCATTCATGGCAGTTTACAGGACAAGCATGGTATGATTCTACCCTTGGAGACTAACAGCCAATATTGACATGAACTGTGGCAGAATAATGAACATAGGGTAGAACTTCTTTTTGAGAATAATAGCCTACCAGCTGTGGCTTTGAGATTTGACTTTTAGATACTAGGGGAGATTCTCACCTGGTATAAATCAGCACGACTTCTTTGGTCTTGGTGATGTTTTGTACATTGTAGATCTGACATCACATGGACTTTTTGCATGATAAGAAAAACTTTATTACACACTTACTGCTTATTTACTTTTTATTTGCTTCTATGAGGGCTTTCAACATAATTTCTAATTTTAAGAATGTATTCCAATCATAATGTCATGAAAATGACCAAGCACTTTGAGGCAGCAAATGTTTTTCCTTGCCACCAGATGAATGCAAACCTTGGATCATTTTCTGTAGAAGGCTCTCACCATCCCAATCAATCATAAACTGAAGTGCTCTACTGAAGAGGAGACATACTGTACGAGATCATTACAGTAGTTCTGACTTCTGACAGAGCTGCTCCAATCAAGGAGAGGAAATGTCTTGTGTGACTGTACCTTAAACAGGTAAACATCACTTAACACTAACAGATCATACAAACATAAATTCTCAGCACTGAAAAAACCCAGAATTTTCAAGGTGGACAAATAATGAAACTGCTATATATATATTATTTACTGTATTTGATATCACTATATTTAAATTTTATTTTTAAGGGTGAATTTTTGTTTAATTAAGATAGAGCTGAAGCATGCTAAATATCGCTTTGAAAGCCCAAATGTTTATTTTTTCCAAAGGAATAATATAACAAGTTAGTCAATATCACATTGTAGAAAGAAACGAAGTTCACCAAACATCTGGGTTCACCAAACAAAGTACACCATCATCTAGGTCTGATCAAAATGAAGCTTATGAGCCCTAAAATGTTTCCTCTGAGTCACTTGGAGGTACTCCTCATGCTTGAAAAGCTATCTATCTGTTAGATAAAACTAGACTCCACTCTGAACTGAACAAGTGATTGTTGATGTTTTACTACATAAAGTAAGAAAATAGTATAGATTTGACTTGCACAGGATTTTAAAGTATACACCATCTTGGTTTTAGTAGTGTTGGGCAGAGTGTCAGGTTAGAATAGAATATTTCAGTTGGAAGAGACCTACAGTGATCATCTAGTCCAACTGCCTGGCCAATTCAGGGCTGACCAAAAGTTTAAAGCTGTTAAGGCCATTGTCCAAATGACTCTTAAAGACTGGGGGCACTGACTACCCCTCTAGGAGCCTATTCCAGTGATGTTCCATTTCATTTTGTTGGGAACTCAAAACTGGATTACAACAATTCGGCATAAAAATATTTTCTATCAAAACTGGGACAAATTCAGAAAACTCAACTTTAAAGACACAAAATAAAACAGAAAAGGTCAAGATAGTTTTATATAAAAACATAGCTTTTTTTACATTTTTAGCATGTAAATATTGCTGTTTCATGCGAAGCAAATTTTGCAACAAAGGAATAGTTGTATTAAAACGCCAGTTTCCAAGTGCATAAATCCTAAGGTTATTCTTGAATCTATAGCTGCTTTTTGTTTTATCTGATTGTTGACTATGCAACAGTCTACAACCATGAGAGTAGTGATGGAGAAGAAATTTTATTTCATCTGCACAACAAAAATCCACACCAGTGTAGTTGACAGCCCACCAGGGCTCTGCAGGTGTTAACTAGCGATGTGCACAAAAGCTTAGCTGTCACTCAAGGAGCATCCGCATTAACCTCAAAACCAATCTTCAAAAGTCTTTATATTGCATAGATATATGCTCTATAAGGTGGAAGACATGTGAAATAGGGAACTATGTATACGAAATGGGGCGATTTCCTCTACCTTGTCTCTGGCTTTCACATCTGAGAGATGCCCTAAGTATTTGAGACGAATACTGTAGCAATTGGGAAGGACTCCTGTTATGAAGTTAAAGGGTAATATTGCCTTTACTGTGTCTTTTAAACCTTTAATCTTTTGCTTTACTTGTAATACAGTACTTCAGTCTCAATAGAAAAATTTTCCCTTTGGGTTGTTGGGTACCTGAGGGAAGGGCTCAAAACGATCGTGTTGGGAATAAACAACCTCCAGTGAGGCAGCAGACAGAGGTTTTTCTGAATGCAGAATGTAGAGACTGGGCAATACTTTCTGTTGATCCATAGGTTGTCCCAGGGGACAATGGCACCAGCTGGGAGGTTGTGGGCAGCCATTCCCCCAGGCAGGGACAAGTGAGTGTTTTCCTCCTGAAAGAAATGACTGCAAGAGCCACTGTTCCAAACACTGATGTATCAAAAGCATTTTGATAGATTAGTAGGAGGTGCCTGAGCTGTAGCTCCTAGTTCATCTCCCATATGGAGCAAGCTCTATATTCCACAATACAATGGTGATTAAAAGTGAATTGAGTTAGGTGTTTTCAATTAGCAGATTACTGATGATTTTATCTCAGCTGAGAAATTGGGGGTATGTAGTAGCATCTCTTGCTGATTTAAAAACCTGTTTAACATGTGAAACATTTAAGTTTATATTCACATAGAAGGAATTCAGGCTTGAGTTATATTCAGATTATTAAAGTTCAGTTTCTATAGCTGAGCTGGAGTGAGCTATGGAAATGTCATGCCTGCCCCAGATCTGTTTCTGCACATAAAGTGCCAATATATTCTGAATCTTAACGAAGAACACAGCAATCAGAAATAGGTTTTGACCAAGCATAGGAGTGTCTCAATTTTGAGGGCATCCTTATCAGTTTTTAAGGGTTGGGTGGGGATAATCTTTGGGCAGATGGAGAAACCTGTGTGTTAATGATTGCCAAGTGTGTGTAACCTAAACATCTCATTGTTTTGTTGCCAATGAAATTTCATTTTTAGTAGTGACACTTTTTTAAAGACTATTGAGCTAAAGGGATAAAGGCAACCCACATGTAAAACCAGTCAACAGTGCTGGCTGAATTCTAGAGTTTTGGCTGGCATCCAAAAGATTTGTAATCATATTTTACTTGATGTGAAAAGACTGGATTGCAAGAAGAGGACCCTGGAAACTCACCTGATAGGTCCCGCTTAGTTTTTGTGTCCAGATTTGGGTCTAACTTAAATAATAATGGGTTTGTCTGTAAAAGAGCTTGTGCTACGCTGAAATGAAGAAGTGCAAAGCAGCTACAATAGTCTTGTTTTTCTTTGCTGTATCTGGTCCTACCAGAAATAGAAGTGTTAGTTTTCCTGCAAGGAAAACGTTTTCTACATATTTTTCCAGCCATCCATGTGAGAGGTGAATAATTTGTAAGTAGATTTTTTGAGTACTATGTTTACAACTCTAAGGGGAATTAGCCATTAAATTGCTGTTAGGAGTCTGGACCATATAGCTTAATCCTGCCATCCTCTTACAGCTGAACTCCAGCTCAAACTGAATTATACCTTTTATATGGTCGTTTGGAAGGAGATTCAGGCTTTAATTGTTGTGGCACAAGCTTAGAAGTATGAGGCAGATTGTCTAATAAATCGTGGAGGTTATCTTAGCATGTTGTCAGCACTAGGCTAACATAGTCAGTTTGCAAGATAGGCAGAGCTTTTGTTTTGGCCTCCCTGCAGCTACCTAGAACTCTGCAATGTTTTATCTTACAAAATCTGCAGGATGAGTCTTTAGATATGCTTTAGGGCAGCAGTTAAATTTGGAGTTTTTTTATTTAAAAAAAACTTCATTGCACCTTGACAACTGCTTAGTGGCTTCCAAGACATGGAAGTATAGGTGCTTCCTTACGCTTTTCCTGACTCAGTATCACAGTTTGAGAGTCAGCTGGCACACAGATATTATGAAAACAGAGTTCAAGGGAGGAAGTGTAACTGCTAGTGTGACAGGTGGTTCTGAATGGAAAACCATGTAGCACTGGAATCTGTTCATATCATATGAGTAGTGCAGAAAAGAGAGGCTATAGGAGCTGGATAGATTTTATTGTCTATAAAGGAGGCTAAATTAAATTTTTATTCCAGGTTTTTTTAAACAATTATAAGAGGTTCTTTCAAAGACTTAACGCATTGCATCTTATTCCAGGGAATAATATACTCATTTGTCAACATTGCGTTACAAAAGGAGTAAAAACCTTACAAGACATTTGTGAAAAATACTATAGTTGAGAGGACTGAAATGGTCAGCTCTAATATTCTTGTAGTTCTCCTTTGCATCAAACTTGCAGCATTATTCTGCCTTCCTGAAGAATGTTCTCAGCTGTTTCTAGTGCCTGATTGCCTTCGAGTATTTATATGTGAATGTATGAGCATGCATGGAAAATTTCATACTTTCATATGTCTGAGACCCCTCCTTCCAATGAATTTACTTCAGAATTTGCCTGGAAAGCTTCACAGGTGATTCAGGGAACTTTGATTTAAAATGTCAGACTAAGCTAGGAAGTTGAAAGCAATCCATGCAATAGCAATTGCTTCTCTTGTTTCATGCTTACACTTTTTCTATCACTTGTGCAGGTCTGTGCTATTCAGTGAAGCATGTTGAACATACTAAAGGTTAACCTCAGGAATAAATGTGTTGCTGAATAAGGGAGATGATCTGAACCACAGCCAGAACTTTGTAATTTGCACATCCACTCTTTACCTGTGGTACTGATTTTCCTGTATGATGGAACTAAAAATATGTCTCTGATTTCTGAAGGGAATATCCAGTCTTTCATCTGCTCTAATGTAATTGCTTCGAGACTAAGTACTGCTTTCTGCAAGTTGATGACCATCCAGTAGGTAATATGAATTGATAGTGACTTCAATCCCTACTGGGCACCTGAGGCTTCCACACCAGTACCACAGAATATCCTAATGGGCACCCGGAGTGCACTATTAACTGGGCACTAAAAAGAAACTCTGAAATGGTGGGATCCTTTCTCTCTGCTTTTAGGCAGCTTGTGATGATTGTGCTCCTTCTGTGGAGAAGTAGCATTTTTTTGTCATAGGATCTTAGAGTTTAAACATATTATTAAAAGGATGGAAAAGGAAACATGACTTCCAACTAAGACCATAGTTATCCCCTGTCTATCACAGAAAATTTATTAGCATATTTCCATCTCCTTTGGAATGTGCTGTTAAAGTGATTTTTTTTTTTTTTTTGCTTTGTGCAATAATTAGTTTCATGAATATGTAAGGTTTGGTATGTAACTCCTGAGGCCACATTCCAAAGTTCAGATACCTTTTCACTCTAATATTCATTTTGCTTATCGACATCTTATATGCAGTTTGTCAGTTGATATTATTCATCAACCAAATTTACATATCATATTAGTTTTAAAAGCCCACAACAACTAGTCTCTTAGGATTCCCCAGGAATGTTAAAGCAAATGTGATGCATCTGAGAGAATGCATTTTGAAGTGGTAAAATCTGATTTTATTAATTACTATGAGTGTATATCCTGATATTTTTCCCCCTTGGACTTGCTATGGATTTGTAAAGTGTGAAATAAAGGCTTAAATTAGGCACATAGATTTCTGCCTTCACAGAATAAGGTTAGTTGCAGTTGTAGACACCTCTAGTAAGTCAGAATTTTCTTCCTTATGCTCTGAAATAGTCTAAAATTATTTCTGTGTGCTGGGAATTCTTCTCTGGAAGATGGAGCAGAAACACATCTTCTGCCTTTGCGACACAGCAGCCTTTTGAGCAAAACAATGGAAAGAGCCCATCCTAGACTCCCTACAGGCAGCGGTCTTCGCTGCTTGAAGTTGTTTTCTGTGCGAGCAGTGAGACTGAAGATTATTTGTGACCTTCCATAAAGACCAGAAAACAGTCTGTGGTTGGAAATATCAGTGTCAAAGATGTTCAAACTGAAGTTCAAAAGGTAAGAGGGAACCATATCTATAATATTTTCTGGTTTAAGTAGAAGAAGAAGAGACTGGAAATTTTTCTTTCTGTTGCCTGTGTAGGAAAGCAGGTGTAGAGAACCTGGAGTACAAACTCTCAGTAAAAAGGTTTGTCACAAACAGCAGAAAGAAATGGCTATATATATCAGTGATGCCTAGATTTATTTTATCTGGTTATCATAGATTCATGGTCAATTCTGTTCTGCCCATGTCAGGTATATCTTTCTAAAGCTGTCTTTGTGATACTGGGTTTTGTTTGGTCTAGACTCCTTACTAACAAAGGAATAACGTTACAAATACTTGAAATTTTTGTCTCTGCTGTTTACTAGATTAATTTTTCCTTTGAGTCTCCAGACACATCTATGTCTGGCTTTGCTAAAATGCAGTGTTTATAGTATGACTGCATTTGATTCAGCTGAAATTCTCATTTTTTTTTTGCAGCTTCTCTTTTACAAATACCGGTAGCTCATATGCAGTTTTCAAGTAGTAATGTTACTCTGTGTGCGTTCCAGCAAGTCTGGCCAAGTGTATTTCCTCTGTGAGATCGCAGACTGCTTT
Organism: Cephalopterus ornatus; assembly: GCA_013396775.1. Lineage (NCBI taxonomy): Eukaryota > Metazoa > Chordata > Aves > Passeriformes > Cotingidae > Cephalopterus > Cephalopterus ornatus. The sequence goes on from VZRE01019413.1 coordinate 755,085, forward strand.
GTGCACTACCTTCGCTTCCTCATTCATATTGCTTTTATTTATTACTTTGTCTCTATTTTTTATAAACTGCATTGTGAACTGTATTTAGTTTCTTAATTCTGGACTATCACCGCTTGCTTCATACATGTACTGTCCCTGGTTTCTGCTGTGGACGGAACAAAATCTCAAATGCTGCAGATATTGCTACCTTCTGTAATGACTTTGAGAGGTAGGCATCTCTTTACTGCCCCGATCTATGTGCCCAAAGCTGCCAGTTATGAAAGTAGATGCTTTTTTGTGTGTGTGTGGTAAAAGTATTCTGTCGTTATCAAACTGAGAAACAAAACTGTTTGATCAACACCCTGTTTTGTTGATCAACAGAATTTCTGTAATATTTTGGTTCTGATGGTTTCTGACAAACATTTGACTTCTGGTTTTTGGTAGTCAGACACTTTTTTCCTCTTATTTCACTTAAGTGGTGTGTTTTGGGAGAGAAGCAGTGGCATGTTGTCATTGTCCAAGAGAATTCCTCATGTGTCATATTTTGTTTTGAGAAAATAATTTTTGCTTGGCATGTTTTTCTCTAAAAGCCTGATGTTTGCTCTACATATGAAAGCATTGTAATGTATTCTTGTTGCATATGAAGTTAACAAAGAAATTACTTTCAGCAATATTGAAAAATATCGTGGTTTACACAAGAGCTTAGGAGGTGTATAATCTAATGTTTAAGAATTTGCTGAAGATTTGAGATACCCTGGATCAATTTACCTCTCCAGTGTGGATTTCCTGTTTGGATGAGGGCTGCTTCTGCTCCATTTCCTTAGCTGCAATGCGTTTACAGTTACATAGGGTGCTGTGATTAATGTTTGCCAGGTGCTAGAATACTGTTATGGAGGGAGCCATCTAAATATTAGCAATATTCAACTGAGTACCAGTGTGTTTCTGAGAAGTAGAGTCTGATTTTAGAAATGCCCAGTGACTCTGAGTGAACATGAGTGTAGAACAGTGTGCCTGCAGAGGAAGCATCCTCACACCTAATAAACTTGTAGCCATCAAAGATGAGATTTCATCATATTTAAAGAGATAATGGCTACTGTGTTTAGGTAATAGCTCTAGCTTCATAATTCCCAATAATCTCCTGATCTGAGGGTTCTCTGGGTTAATCTGTATATGGCAAAAAATAGGTACACCTCAATCTGGGTGAAAACTGACCATAAGATTTGAGCAAAAGAACCTATATCACTGACTCATATTTACGCCCCTCTCCTATCTCCTGTTCCTTTGTGTAGTCTTACACTAGATCATGTCCCCAGCTGTGTGTAGGGTCTGGTGATATTTGCCTCAGATAAGTCAAAGTTGTTCACATGTGGCTGTCTCAGGATCCTGTACGTACAGACACTAGCAGAGGATAGGAGACCCTTCTTCCAACCCAGAACATGACATTGCTCTAGGATACAGCTTTGCTTGAGTTTATTTGTTGTATAAATGAGTGCATGTCTAAGTAGAAGAATGGGATTTTTCCTATGCAAAAACTACCTTCCAGACCAGAAAATCATTAAAACATGGCCTCTGATGAGGAATAATAATAATGGATTCCCTAGTATGTGTGTTAAAAAAAAAAAAAAAAAGTAGATTAGCTCTGGCAATACCTGGGAATAATAGCTGTACCAGATACTTGCTAGATGAAATCTGAATTGTTAAAAGGTTCTGGGAAAATGAGGGGAAAAAGTCTGTCATCTTAACACGCCCTTGGATATATTTAACAGGTTTTACTGTTGAGAATTGCTTCTAAAGGGCCAAATGACATGCCCAGGTATTTCCTTAAGAACTTTTTCAGTTTCCTGAGTCTGGCATTTTGCAGTAGCATTACTACAAGCATTTAATTGGTCTCCCTTGTATATCTGGCAGTTCTCTCCATCAGTTCAAACTTCCTGTTTGCGTTACCTCCCACTCTCAGTAACAGGAGACATATACCTGCATATACTTGTATTTTTTGATCTTTTTTTTTTTACTCCATTTCTGCATGTGAAACTACAGATCTAGTCAGGCTGCTTTTACATCGTGGTGCTAGCTAGTCCTGCACTCTGACTGTGAAAATTTCACGTTTTGGCAAAGTAACTTTGCAAAATTGTCAAGCATTTTGACTGTGCTTATATTCAGCTGTGGAAGTAATTTCACACTGAGAGCATAGTTTCATGTCTGTGCTGGGACCTGGACCCACCAGCACCTGTACATACCCATGGAAAAACTTGTTAAAGTCTGCACCATTCCCCATGGGCTCAGTGTTAAATCCTGCAGGAGCAATGCCCAAAGCTGCAACTTTGAACATGACCTCCCCTGAAAATGCTTCTCAGATTTGTTCCTAATTAATGTCTTCAAAGTTTGAGTTTGTCACTTTCTCAGTAAGCCAGTTCTGCTTATGAATCTGCCACTTAGCTAAGTAACATTAAACACCACTGTCAAAAGCTGATTGATTGCCACTTTCCATGAAGTTGGATCTAGGCCACCCAGTGGGTAATAGATTTGCATTTGGTGCCTTTTCCCATGTTGTTCTATTTCTGGACCCTTGATTTTAATTTCTTGCTTTCTCATCTACTACTTCTGCAGTTCTGTGGCGAAACTACTGGAGCTACAGAGGTTAAATCCTTATTAGCTTCTCCTCCCTTATATTCCTCACCTCTGGATCTTTGTAAACTTTTTTGTATTCTGCATTCCTAAATCTTTATTTTTTACCTCCTTTTTACTTTAGCCACAGAACTTTGTAAAATTATACACCAAAAAGCAGATATGCTGCTGCCAAGTGAAATGCTATCAGCTCTGTGGATGGCCCAGAGAACATGGGGATTGGGATCCTCAGTATGTGCCTTTCTGCAAAACAGCAGCAGTCATCAGGGATCCTGCAGCTTCTTCCAGCTTCTCTGGGTATGGTCCATGACCTGTGCATCTCAGAGGCTCTTTCCAAGGACTCTACCTTTTCTCTTACAACTTTCTCTTAAACAATAAATGCCTGTGAGACAAAAAGGAGGATGAGTCACCTTTACCTCTCATGGAGCTGTTTATAAAGGAGCAACTTTCTGCCTGCAGGGGAAAAGTTCTATCAGGATGGTGAGAGCAGTTAGAGATGGTTCTTTCTCATGCTAGAAAGTCAGTTCCACTGACACCACTACTGTCCACCTCCCTACTCCAGCAAGAGTAGATTTCCAAAGGTCTTGTCTTTGTGTGTATGAACAAACTGGATGCCATGTGGGTGTTGCTTTAAAAATATATGCAAAGACTGCAAACAAAAACTTAGACTCTTTATCTTGATTTCCAAAGGCCACATCTTTTGTTAGAATGCCCAGAGGAAGCTCCTATCGCTAGAGGCAGTAAATTTACCAACTTTATTCAGACATTCATAGGAACAAAACCGCACCAGAAAGCTATAAATTCATGAATTTTGAGAATTCATTACATTGAGGATGGAAGTGATCACAGTAAACTACATCTGAATGCAGTGTTCTGTTTCTACTCCTTTAAATTAACTTAGCAAAGATATGTGATATTCACTATTAGGATAAAATTATGTGAAGCAGCTGCACTGACAGAGAAGATAAATTATCCTTTACATTGCTGACATTAACCCTACCTGTCATCAGGGTGGTGGGACGAGTTGCCCCCTCATCATGTCATTTTGTGAACACATTTACTACCACTGTGTTATTTTGAATTATCATAAAACATGAGTGAAAATGGAGACTGTCACCTGTGGTTTTCCATCAACACTTTAGGATGATCATATCTCTTAGAATTTAAAATGCAGAGGGGAAATGTTAATAGTCATCAGTTAGACTTTGGAGTTCCCACAGGGCATACACACCTTTGATACCCTTATAAATGACTTACCACAGTGAACCTGAGATGGTGTCAGTATCAAAAATCCCCGAGACCAGAAAGCTAGTTCTGCTTTCTATAGAAGTTAAAAGAAAGAAATAACTGGTGTGCCATAGGGAGTAGGATGTCCAGCTGGTTTCACATGAAAAGGCTAGTCTACCTTCATTTTTCTCTCCATTTGTCTCTTCCAACAATTAGGATGAGGTAAATATTTACCCCCAGTGTTGGACTAACAGAAACCAGGACCTGAACTATGTTGACAAGCAGAGCTGGCCAGTGGGTGTGTTCTCATGCACTCAGGTGAGGTGAGTGTGTCTGTCACCTCTCTGGCTATGCTGTCTGGCTCTGGACCTCTGAGAAAGGGGTGTGGGTCGGGGGAGCTCTGCTAGTGAAAGGTGTCATGCTGGCAGCCTGGGGGTGGAGAGTCCTGGGCCTCTGCCAGCCCAGTGATGTGGTATGTTGAGGAATGTTGCTCTAATTCTTCATGTGCTATGGGGAGAGTCTCTATCTGCATATACAGGGGGCCGGAAGGCCAATGATGGCTTCCTAGGCTTTGTTGGGACCTCTGATGTGGACATGGTGTCTCTAAGTTTTTAGGGATTGAACACAAGTCCCTAGGGGTCAACACACTGGAGGGAAGGGATGCCATCCAGAGGTACCTTGACAGGCTTGAGAGGTGGGCCTGTGCAAACCTCAAGAAGCTCAACATAGCCAAGTGCCAAGCCCTGCACCTGGGTTGGACAGTCCCAAGCACAAATAGAGACTGGGTGGAGCATGAATTGAGAGCAGCCCTGAGGAGAAGAACTCTAGGCTGTTCATTGATGAGAAGGTTGAGATGACCTGGCAGTGTGTGGTTGCAGCCCAGAAAGTTGACAGCATCCTGAGCTTCATCAAAAGCAGTGTGGCCAACCAATTCTTCCCCTCTGTTCTGCTCTCGTGAGACCCCACCCAGAGTGCTGCATCCTGGTCTGGGGTCCCCAACGTAAGGATGGAGACCTGTTGGAGTGGGACCAGGGGAGGGTCAGGAAGATGGTCGTAAGGCTGGAGCACGTCTCCAACGAAGACAGGCTGGGTGAGTTGTTTAGCTTGGAGAAAATGAGGCTCTGGGGTGACCTTAGAGAACCTTCCAGTATCTAAAGGGGCTTCCAAGATAGCTGAGAGGGACATTTCACATGGGCATGTAGTGACAGGACAAGGGGTAGTGGGCTTAAACTGACATAGGGTAGATTTAGATTAGATATTAGGAAGAAATCCTTTATTGTGAGGGTGGTGATGCACTGGAACAGGTTGCTCGCAGAAGCTGTGGGTGTTCCATCCCTGGAAGTGTTCAAGGCCAGGTTGGATGGGACTTTGAGCACCTTAGTCTTGTCAAAGGTGTCTCTGCCCTTGGCAAGGGAGCTGGAACAAGATGATCTTTTGAGGTCCTTCCAACCCAAACCATTCTATAATTCTATAAACTTTTGTGATTCCATTGAATTCCCAGTAGGAAGTGGGAAAATGACAGGGTCTGTTATGGCATTAAGACAGGACTATATAGAAAAGTACTGCTAATCTTTTATCTCCTCTGTCTAAAGTCAATTTTAACATGAGTTTGAGGCATTTTTCACTGTTAAATCTTCATGTGGGATATTACAAAAGCCAAGTGCTTTCAAATGTGGGCATTGAAACTTCTCTGTGTAAAGAGAAGAAAAATGTTAATGTTTGTAGAGAAATAGACTTTGTAACTAACAGGCTGGAGTAGCCCCATCCCCTAGTTTGCAAGAGTAAGCTAATTAGAATTATGAAAACCATGAAGAAATATAAAGTGTTAACTTGATTAAATTTGGAAGGGGCTACCCACCTGTTCTTCTAAATATAAATGACTCTGCAACATGACCCGATAGCCATCAAAAGGGGTAAGTCAGTGAAAGCTTTCACTGAGCCCTGGCCCGGGCTGGACTCCCTGTCCGTGAATGAGGGCAAGCCAAGGAAGGGAGAAGCCTGCAAGAATGTCTTGGCACTGCTTCCTGGCTCCCACAGTGACCTTCGATACATATCACTTTATGTAATATTTTTTTCAAATGTGTATAGTCAGCTCTAACAGCTTGTTGATCCCAGCTAAGCTCTTTGGCTTGGCTCCGCTGTTAAGTGTTCTTATTTGCCTGGGTCTAGTAAGTTATGTGGCTTGAAGCTACAGGCATTTCCTAAATATTGTGGAAATAAATTCAAAAACTCCATTGTGATCACTCATTGAAAGAAGTTGAAGACTTATTGCACCAAGGTTCCCTGATGCTGAGGAGCTAAACAACTTTCATTTGGTGCAAAACCTTGCCAGGCAAACCTGCCTCCACATTTTACCTGTGAAAGAGGTGTCTCACAGAAACTCATTTAAACAACTTCACACTATCCTTCTCAATAGAATTGACTCTGCATAATCCATGTGACATAAACATTGAATCTCAGTGCATCACTTCTTACTGGGTGAAAGTCACCACCCAAGTGCTACTAATCAGCTTTTTATTTAAGTGAGTCCGGACTCTAAACTTTTGTAAGCATGGCATGCTTGACAGTTGCAACTCAAAGCAAAGCTCTGAAATGCTCTTGTTAATTCCACACCTTCCTCTTAGCCACATTTTCTGTGGTGCTGTCCTATAGGTATCTTCCTCTGTTTTGCTGCCTGTACCCTAAAAGAGAGGCTTATTTTTATTTCTGCCTAACATGGCCATTTTTCACAGGGAACCCTGGCTACCAAGTGTTAAATATCTGTTTTGGCGAAGTAATGTTATTTTTCTGCTAATGCTGTAACTCTGCCTCACTGCAGTGATCCTACCTTGGTTAGTCTTAAGCCCATTAGGGTGTACTGGTTAGCAGCTTCTTTTTTGAATATGTGTTATTTTCTTTCCCAGGGGTACTAATTTGAAGAAGCAGCCCACCTTCTAGTGATAATGTAGAGCTTGTCTGTTACTGGCAATTTAATGGTGTGTTGACATTGAAAATCTGTCTTCACTCCAATTTTATACATTTTATTTATATACATCATATATTGCATTTGTTACTGAATTAAAAACTGTATTCCTAATGACTTCCCTGGCAATTTTGAAATAGCTGTCTATATTGCATAAATAACAAGCTTTTCAGCTCAGAAGTGATTTACATCTTCGCAAGTTGCATGATTTCTTTGTCAGGCTTATTAAAAAGTCTCAAAGGGCACTTTATTTTTACCTCCCTTCCCTTTCCCAGCCCTTGTATCTGTAATTCAGTGCTCTCGGAAGCCACGGGGGAATGGCAACTCTCCACGAGCAGGCAGCCTGACAATAAGTAGCGCTGGCCCAAAGTCCTGCCCCAAGTGCCTTTGCTGCAATTGCACCTTACCTCTCTGCACTGCAGCATCCTGCTTGTTTGTTCCCAGACCTCTTCTAAGCAGGGATTAAGGGCATAAATATGAATTGTGCAAGACTCTTCTTTATAGTGATTTTATGCTGTGGGGAATTCCGTTAGAGATTAGCTTTTTGGACCGTAAAACTTCTTTCAAATCTCTTTTAAGCTGAATGTGAATTCCGGTTTCCTGAGGTAAATAAATACAACTTTCCAGTCCTGTTCCATCCACCTGCCAAGATCAGGTCTATAAAGGCAGCCAAAATCTATTATTGGTTTACACTGGTGCAAATCTTCTGACGTTAAAGGTTGAATGCGTGTAACTGAGAGTGGAATTTGGCTGGTGGCCTTGGTATCTTATATGGCATACAGTTCAGACTAAACTCTTGTGACCAGATATAATAAGAGGGGGCTGGTGGAGGGAAGTGATAAAAAAAGGTACTAAAAAAGTGACTGTATACATGCCTGTGGGCATATGAATTTATGTAAATGTCATAATTGCTTATTTCTCCTTTCTATATTGATAAACGTACATAAACTATTTCTATTAAATAAACCACACAAATATAAATTTATTTTGAGTTATCACTTCCTTCCAGAAGAGAGTAGCATTTTTTGGAAGTCTTATAAGTATGTGAAAGCCAGTATGTTAATATTTTTTTGTAACATGGTGAATGTTTGGGTGTCAACTTTGCCAGTTGGTGCAACATGTAATACCCACCTGGTAGTGGTTAGAACTGAGGTTCCATTATAATAGAGAATTGTGAGAATTTTTTTTTGCTGATTTTTGTTTCCATGTTCCTTTTTTCCTTTTTGCCGTGATATCTTTAGATGCTATGATCATCATCTTTTCTTTAGAACGCTTCTGTATTCTACTAAGGAAATCCAGTAGCTTTTATTTTTGTGTGTTAGGTAACTTTTAGGTAAGGCTAGAAGCCATGAATTTTAAAAATTCACTTAAGCAAAAATTGTAATTATGGTTTCTCAGAGAAAAACTATTTTGGCTATGGAAAGAACACTTGTGTATAGAAATACTTCAAAATAACAGTATTGCTTTATTCCAAAGAAAATAGAGACTGATAGTGTGGTAGTTTGACCCTGGCTAGATTTCAAATACCCACAAAAATCACTCTCTCACTCCCTTCTGCAGCTGGACGAAGAAGAAGGGTTAAAAAACAGCTAAGGATTCCCATGTAGAGATAAGAGCTGGGAGAAGTCACTTGCTAATTGGCAAAACAGACTTAATGTGGGGTAAAACTTAAATTTATTACTAACAGGATAAAAGCTAAAGAGTGAGAAATAAAACAGTCTTAAAACACCTTCACCCCTCACCCCTCCTTCCTTCCATGTTCTCTCTCCTCTCCCCTCAGCAGTGCAGGGAGGCAGGAAAGGGGGGTTGTAGTTCTTGTTTTCCATGGGGCGCAGGGGGATCTCTGCATCCCAATGGTCCTCCATGGGCTGCAGAGGGACAGCTGCTTCACCATGGTCTTCACCACGAGCTACAGGGGGGCCACATCTCTGAGTCCTTCCCTTGTTCCCGTAGGGTCCCTCACAGGGACAATATGGGAACCATGAGAATGAACTACATGTAGCCTGGGATCTTAGTGGAAAAATTGTGAGGCATGTACAACACTACCCATAGGTTTCCTTTGTTATGCTTTATGTTGTAATGGATACCTGGTGACCAAGGAAACTGGATTCTGCTGCCTGTTGGGGATCAACTCCCAGCAAATAAATATTCTTTCATTTTGCTTTTGTGTAGTTTTATTCTTTATTTTTTTTCTCTCAGCTTTCTCTTCTCACCTATATTCCTTTTTCTTCTCAGCTTCTGAGATAAATATAAACATAAAGTATGCAGACAATACACTGACTAGGCGCTAAACTTCTGGAATAACTGTTTACAGGGTCAGCCTCTTCTTTCGTGTATATGTACAGTTCATACTCAAGTATGAAATGATAAATGGCTTTGTCTAAGGATCCTACTATTGCTAAAAGCAGGGAAAACTTTGCCATCTCGTCTTTGGTTACTACGCTGAGAAGAAAGACAATTTTATAGAGTGTTCACCAGGTAACACAACTGTAGGAAGCAGCTCTCCTAAGTTTGTGAACTTAATTATCTACCTTTTAGAAAAGTATTATGACAAATGATAAGGTAAGCTCATGTTGCTGCTTGCAAAATTTGAATTGCTGCAAGCAAGACATCCAGCAGAGCTGCAATAGCATGGTGTAAGACTTGGCACTGTTGGTTTCTGCAAGTTTTGCCAGGCTCTCCTGTGACTTTTCTTCCTATTGTGTGAATTTTGTCTCTTGCAACTCTGTTAGAAACAAACAGTAAACTGAGTAGTAAGTAAAGTTAGTTAGCTGCCTTTAGGTTACTGAACTACTAAGCAACAAAAAGACCTTTTGCTGTAACCCCTTCTTTAAAATAGTAATCTCAGATATTAAAACGTATTTTTCTTTGGTCTTGTTGTTTAGGTTTAGGGACAAAGCAAGGAGGAAGAGATAGACATCTAAGCCCCTCCTGACAACCATATAATCTGCATTTATTAGTTACTTTCCTTTAAAATGATGGGACTATGACACTTCCTTGGGCAAAATGTCTAATTACCTGGGTGGATAAGAACTTGGTGAGATCAGTATTTCATTTTGTTCATTATGTCGAAGCATTTACCGCATGCAAAAAACAGTAACCCAAGAGGGTTGTTCTGGTATTTTGTGTGAAGTAAGGTACACAGTCAACTTCCCACTGACTGGATGTGGGAGGCTTGAAGTGACAAACGTGAGTGGCCTGATGAGGAAAATTAACATGGAAAAGGAAAATAAAAAAATCAGGGTATCAGACTGGCTTGTGGTAACCTTTCCATATCAGAGTGCTGAGCTATCGAGGAGCAGAGAATGTGTCTTATGGAGGCTCAAATTGCAAACAGACCTTTCTGCTAGGCTGTCCAAGTTTAAACTGCTTGTTTTTTTATAAATGTCTTTACTCTTCAGATATGATTATGCTGAACCATTGACATTTCAAATATTTTCAGCTGGTCAGATGTTCATATTTGTCTCTTGTGCCAAAGTAGTGTTCTTTTGAACAGGTATTTTTTCTGTATATTGGCATGATACCATGAGAAAGAAATCATCAACATTTTTAATTGAATTGAAAATCTTCCTGTTGAAAAAGGGAATTTTTTTTTTTTAGTGGGATAAGTTTTTTGGATATATTTTGCAGTTGAGATCAAAAACTTTTAGTGTCAAATTGGAATTTAAACATCCAGAAGTTAAAAATTAAAAATTACTTAGTATTAAACAGGTATACTTTAATTATTCATAAACTTTTCAACACTATTGTAATTGCACATAGATGCACATGTCATTCAGTATCAAAGATTATGCTACTGGCAAGGTAACTTTTCCCTGCAGCTGGAATACAATAGGGGTTCTGTTTGTTTGTGAAAAGAATTTTGGCTGATTTCAGGGACCCAGTTTAATGACAGAATTCTGAACCTGTTGATACTCTGAAGAGTGTAGAGTGAGTGACAGTCTATATAAAACAAAATCAAGGTTAATAATAGGAAGCTTTGTAACTATGTTTTTAGTTTTAGGTCAGCATCCTAAATGTCCAGTTGGCTCAGGGTATTGTTAATAAGTTGCCTTCATCTGTAAGTGACCAGTGTGCATATTGCCGAGCTTGACAGCATCTAAAAACTATTTGTTGGCCTGTGTGGGCTAAGTTTGGAAATCTCAGCTTTCAAGGGGTGGATGTGTGGTACAGGAGGTGTATTCACAAGTGGCAGTTCTAAGGGCATCTGTGATGCAGGCACAGAGTGGATGAAAATAAGTGTCCTGCTGGCCTCTGGGTGTAATTCTTTGGGTCAGGTCTGAAGTGCCTCAAGTGAGGGAGTAGTGTGGGCTCCTCTGTTTTGTACCCATTTGGGAATCTCCTCCTCTAAGGCCCTGGTTAGGCATATGTCACATGATACCCAAGAGAGGGATTCCCTTTCCCTCATGGAATATTCCAGCAAGGGAGTCATGGATTCAAGAGCTCAAATACTTAAAGCAGATGCCCGAGCTTTTGGCAGGTGTGTGTGTGTGTGGATTTTTAGGTGTGTGTGTGTTGGTTTTTGTTTTTTTTAAAGGCAGCTGATTTTGTTTTCTTCATGGTACTTATGATTGGTTGGCTTCTCTCTTCTCTGGGAACAGTAACATGAAGTAGACATTCCTGTGCAGTTAGTTCTGATGTCCATCAATAACAGAAAATCAAAGACAGTAGCACCAGCAATTAAAGCACTTTCTGTTTGTCAGTCTGCTAGTATTTTTAGGAGGCTGATGGAATTTGGCTTGTCATATAATGCGTTGATCCTTTGCCAAATGTCAGGTCCCCTGCCCAGCCGCTCAAGTCACTCTACCAACTGTCATCCTGCCTTGCAGAAAGTGGAATGCAATGGAGCCGGCCACTCAATGAAGAATTAACAACCTCTGCCAGCATGCTCTAATTAAACAGCTCTATAGACAACAGCTGTGAAAAATTCATCTATCACAGAATGTTTATTATTGGAATTAAAACACATAACTAATGCATAGATTTGCATTGATTACCATCTCCTGGAAAGAGCAAGTGGTGCCAGCTCAGTGTCTGGACATTTTGAATGTTTGTATCACTTGCACTGTCACTCATGTGCCTCTGGTTTGTTAACCATAGTTAAAGGGCTTGATCAGCTTCTTTGCAGCAAGTCTGGATCTGTTTCTGTAGATGTGATGCTGAACACTACAAGGAATTCTAATTCACTTTGTTGCATGGTCCCTGGGGTGTTAGTGTATATCAGTCTTATAGGTGCATGGACAGGACTCTGAACTTATTCACACTTGAGCAAATCAGCAGTAATGCAGCAAATACTTGATTAGTTACATCAACTTATAACCATGGTTAGTTCATAAACAAGATCACGGGAAGTTGCTCAGTTTCAGTTTCTCCCAATATTGTGCTGTCTAATCTAGAAGTAGTGCAATTGCGTGTATCCTTTTTTAATACAAGGTAGATTTGTTGCAGTCAAACCACTAGAAAACTTAATATATAAAACACTTTCCAGGCCTTTGAAGACTGTCATATAAAAATATGCTGGTGTGCGCTCACATTTGTATATATTCAATGCCATGTATTTGTGTTGGTAACAGCAACATCTTTACCTGATTCTGAAGCAAGCATGTTTCTTTCTGTCAACAAGGACTTCTGCAATATGAATACAGGTGCAGTTCTGGAACACTTGATGCATATGTTCAGGGCTACTACAAGGCCTGAGGTCTCACCTAAGCCCTCAAAACTTATGGTGCCTTTCCTAGAACCATTATATCCAAACTAAGTGGAACAAACTTTAATGTTAGAGCTCTAATACAACATCCTTCTCCAAGACATGAAATTGAAGATGCAAAAAAGAGCGAACAACAAGTTAACTCGAAGGTTATGAACCTGTGGTGAGGTCTCTTGTGGTCTTCAGTGCTCATGAAATGGTACTTACAGAATCATGTGCTTGACCAAGCTGGGAGTAATTGCTTTTCCTCGTTTAAAATGGAAGAAAAAAAAGTTTCAAGATCTTGAGTGGTACTGAGTTTGAAAAACATAGTGGTAGGTAGGCTGAAAAAATCAGACTAATTGTGAATGAGGAAAATTGTACTGCTTTAATTAAATGGGAGATAATGTCTGGAATCCAATCCAGTTTTTATGACAAAGTAAGTAGTAGCATTTATGTTTCTCTGCATTAGGATCTCATTCTGTCTTGTAGTACAGCAGAAATATTGTTATCTGGGATGTCTTTTAAATCATAAAATTAAAAATAATTATAAGATAGGGAGCAGGGATTCCTGCAAGATAAGGTTATCAGCCAATACTTCATGGCTGTTATACAAACTGTTTTGGTTTGTATTTCAAATTATCTTTTAGGCAAACTTGAGTATTGCCCTCAGTGTGCAGACATATTTGATGAGGCATTATGAAGAATTCTTACCACTATATAATTAAGAGATAAATAACTGTTTTAATGAATATCTGTGACCTCTCATGTCAAGAGATGAGACTATAACTGTCTAGAGAAGAGCAAAGCAGAATCTGTGTCTTAACTACAGAATTCTGTATCTTAACAATTGACTTAGTTGGCATTAATGAGAGCTGAAGGAATTCAGGAAGGACTCCTTTCTCTAACGGTCAATGTTCACCATGCCTTCACAGTCCAGACCTTTGTGAACAGACCATTTACTAAGATGAGGGAAAGAATCATTCCAATGGGTTTCTCAGGTTCTCCTGTCAGACACTTTTCTGCTTGCACACAGGCTTGATCCTGGCATTAATGGTGTCTTCAGTAAAGGAATCGTGATATATTTGTTGTTTTGTCTTTTCTTCTCAGGAGAACAATCTGGACATGTTCCTTAGATTTGCCACAGGGTATTACTGGGATTGGCAGCAGCAAGACAAGGAAAAACAATCCACAAAAGGTGAAATGTTCATTGATACGTGATGTAAATGCTTCACGTTCTTTGTGGCAGCTCATGAAGTCTGTAGTCGTGGCCAAGCTGAGTTTCCACTCACATGGACAGATGTGCTGGCAGAATATGCCCTGGTATTTCAGTATATTGACTTCCCAGCCTTGTACCAGGAAACAGTTCCTTAACTCTAGGGAATACATGCTGTGTATTGGTGAGGCAGGTCTACTAAGCTGCTGTACTTAAATGTTGTGCTCAAACTATAGCAATTTATTTCTGACATAAGAATACCCTCCCTAAGCTGCTCCGTCATGTGTTCATGCAGACTGGAGGGTACCAGTGCTGAACCTGGTGCATGTAGGTCTCAGATGTCCAAAAGCTCAGTGTGTTTTGGAGGATGAGAGGTTTTAAAACATGTCAGCTTTTACTGCACTGAAGTGTTTGGCTTTAATGCCATACTTGCAATATTTCTTCTAATTAAGAAGAGTGAGGAATACTACTAATTCAGCAGTAAAGTTAATTAGCACAGACTGTAAATGTTTATTTGTTTTTTAATAGCAACAAATGCATTATAAATGACTCCTGTGTTCATCTATTGTAAAATCCCGCTGTTAGAGTAATTTGTTACATAGCTTTTTCTTACAATAGCTGTTGGCATTGCAAAAACAAAAATATGATTTCAGTGTTGATTGTGGAATAACCATGTCAAGTGTTATATACCTGCTAAACTTTTAACTAGGATTTGTCATGTATAAAAGATTAAAAATATTACATATATATTGATGGATATTGAAATAATTAATGTACTCTTTATTAACTATCAGTAATCTGCTTTTGCAGACTTTTCAACTCTGAAATAGTATGTTTTTCTTCTAAATACAGGTTTACATCTAAGCTCTAAGAATGTTATGATAATTCTTGGCTTTTGACATAAAGGTGTAGAAAAGAGTATACTTTTAGTTTTATCTGTTAGATTGAATGGAATTTCAGAGATGTTTATGAAAAAACTATAACATTTAATTTCGAGTGATTTATAGACTTTTAATAATATTTTTGTTAGCAAGTACCACTTTTATAGCATTGAAGATGTCCCTAATAGAGTTCACGGTGAGTATTTTGCAGCATTTGAACTAAAATATTGAGATCTCTTAATTTACACCTTTATGCAGTTGTGTGGATATTCTTACTTCAGATTAATTGATAAGAACTCTTGTCAGTTAAACTGTATTTTATGGGTCACTTTTACCCAGAAATGAAGCATAAGTTTGTCCTGAAATAGCACAGTTGTGGAAGGAAAAGCTGCTTTGTAGTCCTGCTTCATGCAGGACAAACATTTTGTACTGAACTGATTCCCACTTACTAAAATGAGGGAAGCTGAAGGGATTCAGGTTTAAGACAGATGTATAACGAAGAGGGAGATTACTGAGGTGCAATTTCTGTTGTGAGGTGATTTCCTTAGAGAAATATATTTTACAGAAAGGTTGAGAACCGAGAGCCAGTTTGGATTTCTGTAATTGTGGAAGACAGTTTGGAAATGACAAAAAGAGTATGCAGAGGGCCAGGCTGGGGGAAGGGTAGGTGTTATGGGCAGAAAGTTTATACAGACACTAGAAAACTGAGAAACTGCCATCTCATACTGTCTTTTTTTTTTTCTCTTGTTTTAAGTAATCTTTGCCCTTGGGTATTAAGAGAGAGAAATCTTGACTTTTAATACCTTAATCAATGCTGTCCTGTTTTCTGCAACTCCAGTCTTTTCATAGACTTTTCAGTCTTGAGTGCTGGTCAAACTTTATTGAGCCACTTAAATTGATTAAGGTTTTTCCGATTTTGTGACATCATCTCTAATGCAATGAGTCCAGTGACCTAACTAGCTTTTCAGTTTTATTTGTGACTTAAGAAGAGGAGTTTGGAACATTATCCAGCTGTTCATATGCTGATTTCTGTATTGGTGATATTTCCATGGAGAAGCAAATAGTGGATGAAAAGCACTGAACACTTTTTTTGCAGGGGGAGCAAGAAGAATATGTTATATACACTCAGATATACTGTTGGAAACACAGAAACGTCACTGTAAAGGCTGCATATGATTTATTTGTGCAGCAAGAGCTCAACTTCTGGGAGGTTGTGACTTCGGTGTGAAAATCAAAGCATCTACTGCACATATTTCAGGATGTTCTCTGTATAAAGCATGCGTTTTCTGAGGGTTTCTGAGCAAATGTCTCATTAAAATAACAGATCCAGAAGAGTGGAAAGGTGTCGTCTGACCTAACCCTCAGTGAAGCAAAATGGACCTCACAGGCTCATTAGGAGTTCATTCCAATTGGAGTAAGACAACCTGTAAAGCTTTGGGTTATGTTTTCTTAAATTCATATTTTCTTGGATGTTTAAAAAATGGTAAAAATATTCCTGGAGTTTGATCTGCATTTGGTTTCAGTATTGCTATTGGACTGATGAAGGGAATTAGGGAAAGAGGAAGAGGGAAGAGGAGCAGAACCTGTGATATGCAATTTCAGACCCCTACCAAAGGCTGATTTCATTTCCTCCAAACTCAATGAATATCTGAGTCCTTGGGAAAAGAGGATAATTTCATGAAGAAGAACTACTCAATGATTTTAAAAATTGGGGTATGTTACTGATGAAAGCTTGGTGCAGTACGTAGGCATGGGATGGACTTTTAAAACAACTCTTGCAGCAATGTTGGTGCTGGTTGTTGCTCTTACTTGTCTTGCATGGAGAATATTTGGCTCTCATGTCTGCTTACTATTCATAGGAATTAGAAGGATGGCTAATAATCATATGATACTGAAGGTAAACTGGGTGTATCCAGGTATTTCTGTCCTCCGGCTCTGTTAGATTCTGTTGCCATTAGCTATGTTTCCCTTGAAATAAGTTTGTCATCAAAACTTATTCAACCTATTGTGAATTTTCAAAAGTTCCATTCTAAAATTTCAGTTTTATAATTTGAAAAGGTTGAATTATTTATGACACAAAATGGAAATACTCTTTTAAATAATAGCACAATGTCATTACACAGTGTGTTATTACCTGCATTTAAACTTAGAAAAACAGGTATTTGGCACGAGTGAGAAGAATAATCATAAACTGATTGTTATTAAAATGCCTTAATACATTTTCAGAGGGGATTTCCCATTCATGTGTGGGTGTGGTTGTACTTTTCAAAGTTTGAAGACGGCATTGAGAGCTGAAGTATTTTTAGCACCCTTTTAAAGGGGAATATAGTAGGAAAACTTTCAGTGCTTGTGTCTATTTCTTTGTCATGGAATCTTCTAGCACAAGTGAAACTGCTCCCAGTTTTGTTTCCTTTAAAAAAGGTGGTGCTGCTTCTGGTCTCCCACTTATCCAGCTTATTTCCACTTCTGCAGGTTTTCTGATTTGCTTGTGACTGAGGGCTCTGAGGTTCTCCCCTTTCCTGTGCAGATGGCACGTGTGTTTTTCCCAGCCCCTCTTGGCTCGTACATCACACTCAGAGCCTCAGTGCAGCTGGGCTAAATAGCCATTCTTTGGCTGGTATTTAAAGTCAGTATTGCTGTGAGTAAAAATGAAGGAATAACGTACTGATCAGGCTGCAAATTCCAGAGATTGGAGATTTTCACCTATGCAAGGTTTTAATTTTTGAATTTTATTTCTATGATTTAGTTTTAAATGAAAAAATATATTGTTCAAGAAATTGAGAACTGAATTAGAGAAGCCCTGCTGAATGGGTGATGGTTGAACCCCTGGATAGCAAATGAAAGGGAAAGTACTATCTGACTTCAGTAGTAAAAAGTTTTATCTGCCACTTGAAAACACTATAGACACATCCATCAAGTGCTCTGACAGGGAAATTAAATTGGGTTACAGCACTGCAAGAAGTTCAGATTATGTTCCTGCTGAGCAGTAACAAATTGTGGTGAACTTTACAAAAAGTTTCTCTCTATTTTTCACAAAATAATGCAGTATAGAGCTAGTCAGCGGTCACAAGAGACACTGGGGAAACTTCTGGAAAAGCTTACTGTTCTTTAATAAGGAAATGAAATAAAATGATAGATGTGGCTTTCCTTTCCTGCAGAACCACTTGTGTTCTCTGCTCCTTTATAAGCACATCAAATCCACCTACGGTGCAATTTTTATTTGCTGCAAAATGAAAACAAATTACTCTCCTGACCATGAGGTAATATACTCGTGCTGCAGTTGTGCCGGGTCACCATTAACTTCCACTGAACATGGTAAGAGATGGAGCTATTCTGCTGGAGGTTCACTAGGGAACTCTAATTTCCCCCCAGGAATAATAATAAATAATAAAATAAGGATATTTTAATTCCCCTCACCTCATGTATGCATTTCAGTTAGACCAACAATTCAGTAAGCTTTCTTATCTTTGATTTATTTAGAAAGGAGCTGTTATACACAGCCAGGACCCAAGTGCTGTAGTGTATTGTTGGCTTTGTCTTTTATCATTCTGTTCTGATTCTGAATGTCCTTCAACCTCAGGAAACTTCAGACCCATCTCTAATGGCAGTGAGAAACTATGAATGCTTGAAAATAGGTCTGGAGTTGTTTTCAAGCTTTGTGAACTTCAGCCAGCCATTCCATTAATGTGAGTATTAGTTTTTTAACCAAATCTGCAACAGAGAAAGGTTTCTGGTGTCAGGTTCCTTTGCATCCTTCTGAAAACCTTTGCAATCGTATGGAAAATTAACATCTCATATCTCTGCATGTATCTAGGTATAGATTATTAAATAAACCCTTAGTATGTGAGATCCTAGATGTTTTAACTAACAAGAATTAATGTCTTCTGCTAATTCTTTGTTGTCTCTTCCAAAATAGTTACTTTTGACTACATGGTCTGGACTATTTTTGAATAATACCCAGGCATTATTAGACTCAAAGGAAAAATATAAAAATGAGAGAAATTTCCTTCCATTTGGATGTTCCTGTTACAGTGTGAGCATTAAAAGCTGTTGGTCACCTAGTACCTTATTTATACAAAAGCTAAGCTACCTTTAAGAATAGATACAAATGAATGCAATAGCAAAATAAAGGAGAAAGTTTATTAGACAAGGAAGGCTAATGTTGTTTAATGAAGTGTGCATTCTGATCTATTTTTAAAAGTCTTGTTCTTTCTCAGTAAGCAATAGGAGTAAAATGTTTCTCTTACAGGCTTCTGCTTTACATGTTGCATGCTTGCCTTGAGGGATTCAAAACCTAAATAAACCTTAACTCACAAAAGACGTAAGTATGAGAAATCTCATCCTTTTTCTGGACCGGCTTAGGGGTTGATTGTTTATTTAACAAGCTGTAGCCCTGATTTTGCCACTGACACACTTCGACAAAAATCCCCTCACAGGCATTTGAAGTTGCAGAAAGGAAAAAGATTGGAAAGAAAGATATGAGTCAATGTGCAAAGCCACAGAGGTCTGCTGACCTAAGTGTTTTCAATATTTAGGAACAATGTTTGAAGTTGCAGTCCTAGAATGGTCTTGGAGAGAGAGAAGTCAATAATGTTCTGATATAATCAAACCAAATGAGATCTTCATATGAATCGTTGCTTGCTTGAGTTATTATGTACAGGAGCTCACTCAGGAAGAAGGAAATCACATCTATGGAAAGACCTCTTGTGAAAATCCTAACAGACTAAAGTAAAATTGAGGTAGTACATAGGCTTTTTGCCAGATCATAAAAGGTAAATGTGTTTTATCCCTAGATGTCAAGATTGAGTGGCTGAATTTCAGAATTGGCTTTTGTTTTCTTTACCAAAGCAGCTGGGAGTTATTGTAAGAGTCAGGTGCAGATACAGACAAAGTGTCCCAACAATTAGCAGTTCCCAGTCAAGAGTTAAGTGCCAAACTCAACTGTGAGAGCCAGGGCAAAACTTGATGCTTTGCCTATGGATTTTTTCTTAATTATTATTTTTTAAATTTTTTTTAATTTTTTTTTTAGGAAAAATGCTGTTTTTCAACACTGATGCAAAGCACTTTTTTCATAGCTGCAAGATTCCCTTCCCACTAATTGGAGTTAACTTTTAAACTACATTTTAAATGTATGAAATTCATCAAAAAATGACATACAGGTATATCCTATATTGGAATAAAACCCAGCATCTCAAACTCTCCTCAACTAAAAAATCTGATTCCTCCTTACTCGACACCCAGAGAAGAATCAAAATTATTTTAACTTTCATTTTTTAGAACAAGTATTGGTATCTTTTCATTCCAGTTGTTTTGACTGGAAAATAAAATAATTTGTATCATTTCAAGTGGTATCACTTTCCCCAGATAAAACTCTTTATGAAAAGTTGTCTGTAGTGTTTTTCTAATTTGCTGAAGGTGATTGGAGAGAGTCAGGCAGGATACCAGGGCAGACACAACCAGTTCTGCTCTATATGTAGTCTTTTCTAGATTAGATTTTTTTTTTCCACTGAGTAAGGGATTCTCCCTTATTATCTACATTTGTAATTTCATTGTGTTTGACCTATTAAATAATGCATACAGCAAATCTTTAATTTTCAGTACTCAGTGGCTAAAGATGAAAATGGGTCTCTTAGAGTAACTGCAAAATGAGCTTTAAATTCTAATTAAAAATCATCTTATCAACACTACATTTCACATTGTATAGTTATGGGTCTGATATTTTCTGAATTGGTTATGCTAGATTACTTTATAGTACTTTGTGATTGAGAGAGCGCATGACTTCTTTGAACAATTTCTTTTGCACAGCAGGGTGACTTAAATTAGTGTGACTGACATCCTCCTAATATGCTTACAAATCTTCGGAACAATTGATTTAAAACTTGAGCATTTTCATTCTGATTGGATCACAATCAGAAAGAAGTTGGATGTGCTGGATATGTAAGCAGATTCATGTAGCTGCTTCTCTTAAACACCATCCAAGGTATATCTAAGCATAACTGTAAACTTAGGATATGAATACTGCTGAAGAAACTCCCAGGAACAAAAATGAATGCAGAACTTTACCAGAGTAAATTTATAAAATGCAGGTGCTTAAATGCTTGAGAGAAACATACGTAAAAGAGGTGAGGAGAAAAATATTGCCATGGTTAAAATTCTCCCAGATGAAGGATCTAGCATATGCAAAAATCCCAGTTAATATCAAAGATGCATTCTCTGGACCAAACCCTAAATTTTTCTCTGCACTAATCTCCTAAAGGGGATTTTCCTTAGCAATGTTGCTATTAATGTGCAACATGTTTATTTGATTTACTTAATTGTTAAACATGCTGTTTACTTGAGCAGGGAGTCTATTGTATGCAATACCATTGCCATCCACCTCCCCAGTCTCAGGCACTAATTAGATTTCCTTAATGCATTTTGTATAAAAAGCGTGATTATATATCTCTAGTCACCTGTCTGTATCTGCCCAGTAGAGTGCTACTATCATTATAAAAGAAAATTTGAAAGATAGTAACCAATGTTCAAAGCATCAATCCAACAAATGAGTTAATAATCTTTGTAAATAGTCATGTCCTTTCTGCTGTTGAGCATTCACCTATGTGAGAGCCAGTGCAGCCCCAATGTGGGGAACAATGCATGTATGGTTATGAGCTGTGGAATGAACTGTCCAGAAAAATTAAACACTTGTGTAAATGAACATGTCCTGAATCCCAAAAATTGGAACTATCTTCAAACTATACAGCAGTATTTACAGTATATTGCTTTTTGAAGCTACTGTCATAAGGTTATAGAAACAAAATTTGAGTGGAAACATACATGTGCATCCTATTAAAATACTTGTGGGAATGGTGGCATGGGCAGACTCAAAGGAGGTCCCTAAGCTCTCTAGTTACCTGGCTGTGAGGTGAGCACCGTGCTGATAATGCCAAGGTCATGTTTGATTCTTCTAGAGGCCATTCACTTCAGAGTTGGACTTGATGATCCTTGTGGGTCCCTTCCAATTCAGAAAATTCCATGATTCTGGCCTCATGGTTAATCATTAAAGTTGTAGAATTTATTTTAGACAGTTATTACCCTTGTTTAACAGCATTCCTCTAAGTTCTTGTGACCTAATGCTTCAAGATGCAGAATTTCAGAACTCCACAAGCATATACAAGAACTACTACACTACTCTCGGGGTATACTTGTTTTGCTTTAGAGATATCATTGGAGCTTTTTAATTTAGGAATGGGTCATCACCAGGAGGAAGCAAGTTATTTCCTAGACACTCAGAAAATACAACTGTGTGTGTAATGCTTAAAGGAAGAGGCACTACTGTAGCTGAAACATTTCCTAGTGCAATTCTTTGCAAAAGTAATACTCAGTCTTGCACCTGACTTATCAGATTAAAAATGCTTTTGCATTGACCCTCATGATATCAATATGACAGTGCTTAAGAAAGGTACAATCCTTCTCCCTTAATCTACTTGTCTTGTCTGTACCTCCCATAACACTGAGGCTGTCTAACTGGAACTAACGTGGATTGAAGGGAAAATCATGTTAACATGTTAGTTGTGAGCTGACTGAGCATGTGCATGTCCTTTGGTTCCCCCACCATGTGTTGTGGGGTTGTTCGGTCATCTGAGAACTGAGGTCTGAAGTTCAGTTGGTATTTAGCACAAATGACGTCACCATACCCACAGGGGACACTTACAGGGCAGAGCCCAAGAGCTGATGCTGATTCGTGTATTGATGTGTAGTTTGTTATTGCACACATTAAGCTTATGCACTGTTGCTGGTAAGCTCACTAATGATGTATTTTGCACCAGTAAATATATACTGCATTTTGGTTTAAAATATTTACAAAATATGTAAGGCAAGGAGTTTCTTAAAGATCTGGAGATAGGTACATGAATGCAGTTTTTGGGACATTCTTCTCTGAGATCCTCACCTGCTAATTCTCCCTTTGCTCTAAAAACTAGAGAATAACTCTTCGTGTGTCTGGAAGGCGTTGCCTGTGCTACTCAAAGTGCTGACAAGTTGGGCAGGAGTGTGCAATAACTGCTATTCCATAATAACAATTGGTAGTAATGTTGACCTCACTATGGTGTGACACCCACCCACCATTAAACCAGAATAGACAAAGGCTATCTCTTGCCTCAAGCATTTCCAGATCGCTCTCCAAGCACTGGCTCAATGGCTTTGCTTTTTCCTTCAGTTGCTGTGTTTATAGCTTTTTGTGTGTTTCATATGCTCACAAAGCAACAATAACCAGAGGGTAGGGTAGAGCTGCCAACACCCAGCTTCTAGAAAGGATGGTACACAAAGGTCTGATCGAGCCCTGAAATCCAAGGAAGGGAAATGTTGCAGTACGTGAATTTATACTGCAATTAGTTGAAAAGCATATCTAAGTGCTACCTTGAAGCCAATTACCACTTTAAATGCCACAAATGGGCCATCTTAAAACTGAGTCCCAGAAACAGCTAGAAACCTGCAGTTCCTCTGAACCTGAGCTCATGCGACTGTGGTGTGTTTGTAGTATCTGAGCATCCCTGGCAATGGCTAGAGAGCAGGTGTGCACCTGTTTTCTAGGCGTTGAGTGGTTTTCTTTTTCTTTCTGGTTTGTGTGTGGTAGCTGTGTCTTTTTTCCCTGGTACTTTTCACTTATTGGGGATCAATCTTTTGAGCTTTAAGTGGTAAAAGTTCCTGTTCTGTTACATTTATGGTTATTATAAAGAGTGAGGTCTTTTGGACTAGTCCCTGTATAGAACATAGACACTCCTATCAGGTTTGGCATTTAAATCCACCGCACTGACCCTTGAAGTCCTACTCAATTTTCATCTAGTCCTAGAGCCACTGCTTTTCATGCCACCTGCACATGATCTGGGTTTCGAGGAGTGGGGTTTTTTCTCTTTCAGCTCCAGAGCCTGATCCAGCAGGTGTATCTGCAGCATACCTTGGGGGTACCATGTAGCCTAATGATTATCTCTTCATCAGGAAACCTACTGTTTAGTGCATGTTCATTCTGTGTTGAATGTCTTTGTTCACAGAAGATAGAGCAGCCTAGCTGACCAATAAAGGAAAAACCAGTCCAACCTTTCCAGTTTTACAAAAAATCTCTTCATGTGTATAAAATTTGACATCTAATGAAACAATGCTGAATCATGTGCATACATTGCAGTCTGTGATGGATCAGAACTGGAATGCTGACAGCTCTGAGGCATTTTTTAAAAGTTGGTAACAGTTCAAGTCTCATCAGCTTCTGAGATTTCATCTGGTTCTTTGGGAGGGTGGGATAAATGTCTCTGGACATGATGCCAAGATTGAATCTTTAGGAAGACTTGGATGAAAACTCCTTTCTTCTTCTGACCTGATCTCTTCTCACCCATTGTGATATTATACAAATTGAATTTCAGGGCTAGTGAGCTAAGGTTTCTGCAATGGTCAGCAGAAGTGTCTTTCCATCTAATTACCCTTGAGGTCAGAAGCACGTAATATATTCAGAGGGGTTTCTAATCGAACGAAGCTCAGAATATGTGAGAGTTGTAGACAGCAGCTGGCCCCAGCAGAGACTAACAGATTTGCTGAGAACCTGCAAAGATCTTGGCAGGGTGTCAACAAAGATACTGCAGGGTTGCTTGATGCCAGGAAAAAGATCTTTGGTTTGCAGCAAGGAAAATGGTATTTAGGGAGGATGGGATGTAATAAATTACAATAATAGCACTGCAAACAAGTCTCATCCAGAAGTATCAGAGACTGATTGTAGTGGGAAAGTTGTGTACTCATTTTCATGGATTAAGAAGCTGAGTAGATGCAGGTGAAAAGATGTGATCTCTTACAGTGGCAGAGTACTGTTAGAGCAGGAAAAGAAGTACTTGGATTCTATGTAGTAATTGGTTTGTAAAAGTAGTGAAAGATGAAGTGAACAAGAGCAATGATGGAAAAAGGGGCTTAGCTGTCTTAAAACAATGGGAAAGAGAAGAATGGAATCTAGGTGAATAGAAAGGTTTGTGAAGAACAAGGTCATAGAAGTTTTTGCAAGGGCCTTACTTTCTGGGATGGTAAGAAGTTGAATCTCTGCAGCATCAGGAGTTTCTAGCATACAGTATCTAACTGTAAATTTAGGTTTACTCTGACCATGCATTTGCTGAGTGATTTTTCTCTGGCAAAATATGTAGGTATTTCTCTGAAAGCTTCAGGTGCTGTAAATATTGGCTGGCCATTTACCTGATCAAGTGTCACAGGATATGCCTCACCCTTAGATGCTTTCAGAAGATTTTTAGGTCAGTCTGAAGGAAATTTTTTGATCTGTTATGCTGAAGTGTTCTCCCTGCTCCCCTATGAGAGTTTTAGTGAAAAAGGTGCTCTCCAAAGAGCCTGGCCAGAATTAGTATTTTACTTGAAGCAAAATTCTGGCTTTTAAAGAACCAGCTTCATGAGGAGAGAAAACAGATTCTCATCTAATCGGCATGTTGAACGTGACACAGAGAATAGCAGCCCTAATGGGGAATGCCTGCATGGAAAATTTCTGCCCTACATGTAAGGTTTTTATCAGTGTTCCATACATTTGATTGAAATTATTTCATCTTCATTTACCTGGTATAGCAATCCCTATTACTTATCACCCTTCTTAGGACTTGATTTGATGATCACTTTATCAGCTTAAAGTCTGTGGGTTATTGACAGTTGTAGTGTTAACTAGATGGCTTTGTTTTCCTGGCAGGATGCCAGCAGAGGGGGAAAGCAGCTGTTCCTTGAGATGGGAATAATAAAAAATGCCAACTGGTAAAATCTTCCTGACTTTTGCTGAACTGAAAAGGGCCACTAACAGCTCTTGGAATTCCTGTTTCTTGCATCCTTGAGTTCCAAGAGAAATAATGTGGCAGACAGGATACTGTTGAAAATGTAATGCAGTGGGTACTGGTGGCGATGCCAGATGGTGAGGGGTCGGGAGAAATCCAAAATGCAGGCTAATAGATACAGAGATGACAAACAGTTCTTTACTGATATATGGGTCTATTTCAAAGTAGAAGACAGCGTGACCTGGTTTTAAAATTATTGAATGGGCCAAATCCATCCATTAAAAACCTTGCATGCTAACTATCAGTCTGCTCAGAAAATAATGACTTCAAAGAGCAGTACAAAATTTATTATTTTTGTGATAGCTATATAAGCCTATACAGAAATTTTCCACTACTTGTGTTTTGTTCCTTTAGCACAAATATTAAACAGGTAATAGAGTACAGGACTTGAAAGTGGGTACCACTTGGGAGTGGTATACAGTACAAGAGTTAAAGATCTGCAGAGGTGTTTCTGGTGACAATCTCCATGTGAGCAATCTGATGTAGAAAAGAGAAAACCCTGGAAGTCTCTGAAGCCTTGGGCATAAACTTCTGTTTTTCAAGATCCTTGTAAAATAGGGAGGCTGTGGTAGCAGACTGGTCAGTGTGGCTTCGAAAGCCGTGGGGAGCTTTCGACAGCAGCTGCTGCATGTCAGAAGTCAATTTATAGACTTCCTGCCACAGGAGGCCTCTGGCAAGTTCTGCTGGAGAGTTACTGGGGGAAATCCTCGCCTTTCCTCCTACCAACAGAGCAAATATATCCAGGGCCGTGCCCAGGGCTGGGAAGGGGGTTGAGCTGGTGGAATCCTTGTGTCAGCCAACACGATCTTTATTAATTAACCTACTGTGGGTGGAGATCTCAGTGTTCTGTTGAGGGAGAGAAGGCACTTTCCTTTGAGTAGTATATACAGTGTGGTCCATCAAGTTGTTTGTTTTCAAAAACTCCCAGATAAGAATAAACTTCTTTCATCACGTCTCAGATAACATCCAATGGCATACTTGCTGTTTCCTCCCTCTTTCTTTGTCTTCCAGGCAGCTATGGGCTACCCCCTCTCTTCAGGGTGGATGCATGTTCCCTTTCCAATGTTCAATTCCCTTTACGATAATCTTTATCTACGAGTTTTGGATCTGTCCTTCTCCAAGAGGATTTAATGTCCTTTAGAAATTGCACTCTCACTTAATCAATAACTTAACAGGAATCTCTGGCAAAGAATGGGTTTGGGTGCGGTAGGTGTCTCAAGAGTTAGTATCTTCTATCACCTTTGTTGGAACTCATTATTTAGTTTAACTCCTGAGCTGCCGAATTCAAGTTTCTTGCATTTTTCTGTCCCGGAGGAATCAGCCCGTTTTCTCCCAAGAGAAGTGTATCACGATCTCAAATATTATTAGCCTCTTCTCTACCTGTGTCTTGTATTGCTGAAAATTTTCTCTACTCATTCAGCATATTAGACAGATTTGAGCTCCTTTAGGTTAAAAAATGTACCTGAATATGCTTTTTCATATCAAGAATAGTAATTCTTTTACATATCTATAGTTTTAAAGTACAGTCATGAATACTGAAATGAGGAGGAAAAACCCACAATGAGGTATTTTGAAAGTTTATCCTGGCCTATATCCATCCTTGATTCCTTTGCTGTGCTGCTTAAGACTATGTTTATAGAGAAATGTGAAGTACAAAAGAAAGCTAAATGTTCAAAATTCTGGAGATGTTTTGAGCCTTGAGGAAGTTGGTAAAGTGGAGGGAGGAGATGATAACTTGATTTAGAAAAGCAAAGTGCAATGCCTGACTTTTCAAAAGTGTGGTTAAGCTTAGATTGTTTCGGCCTCATAGATTCTGGAAATTGCATTTAAATGAAGTTTGGATATCTGTTCAGTAAAGCTTTCTGACCTTGGTGATTTCCTGGGTTGGAAGGGTGAGGCATAAGTAATAGGAGGGAAAAAGAAAACCAAGAGTTGTGGTAATTTTTAAACAATGATTATTAATGTTGTGATCTAATTTTGGTTCCCCCTGCTTATTGGAACATTCTCTGAAGGCCTGATAACTGCTTTCCCACTGTTTGAGTTCAAATCCCAGGTTCAAATACCTGCAGTCACAGACACCAGATGTGAATCTTAGATATTTTTGTCATGTCTGTCTCAATGTTCTGCCATGTGTGGCTGTGTGGGCAACAAACACTATTGTGACGACACCGGGTTCCACCCTGCAAAGGCAATTCACATATTTGTATCTGGCATTTGTTCTGCCTTTTTCTGCTTAAGGCAGTGGGTTCAAACACAATCTGCATCACTTGTTAGCAAACCAGTCAGTGGTGTTGTCAAAAATAACACTGCTAGGGAAGAAAAACCCTATGCAATTCCACCCTTCTTCAGTTGATTTCAAATGGGAGGAGGGCAGAAGACGGGCAGAGCTTAATTATAAAACTCCTGTGACTTGCTCTGGCATTTTGGTCTGTGAGGAGAGTTAATTGTCTGTCTGTACATGTGTATTTTGGAGGGATAATACTGTGGAAGGGCTTTGAGCCCATCAGGCACACAGGCTGGGATTCATACACAGGCTCTCTTAGAACTCCCTTGTGCCTTTCTGTACAATTACCTGATACACACATTGGAGTGGTTTGTGCATATGTAAATACAGAACACTCATGCAGAGTCTATGGATATCATTTAGAAAGCGCTGTTGGATTTTTGGCTTATATAGGCACATTCTGTGGCCTGACAGGATTACTCCCGTTGGAGTAATAACTAGAAGTTTTGCTTATTTAGGGCCTGTTCCTACTCCCTTTGAAGCCAATGGCATAATTCCCAGTAATGTTTAGTGGTACAGGGTCAAGTCTTTAAGGATGATAGAATTTAATGTTGGAGGCCTCAGTCAGTGCTCACTGGAGTACACGGGGGTTTCCCCGGCTATTTCAGTGAGCAAATTGCCATTATTTAATGAAAATAATTACTGTAAAAACAGCTTATGTAGAAATGGTGTTAAACTTCAAAAATAAGAAAGTAAATTAAGAGACTTTATTCTGGCTGATACTATGCACTTTTTTATAACTCTAAAACATTTAGTTCAAGTAAGTTCCCAGAAGCTGGAACTGCCATATCCAAAAGCAAAGAACTTGCTAAATTGAAAAGGACATGTGTTGCTGCCACATCTCTTGTGACTTCTGCATGCATTTCACTACTTCTGTGCAAGAACAGTCATTCTTATGGTATCTCAGCCTTCATGCTTCTGGTCTCAGCTGGTCTGACACCGTAGCATCTGCAGGGAAAGGGAGATGATGAAGGGAAATATTGCAGCTGCTTGAGGAAAAAATGCTGGCAGTTGCTAATCTCAAAGGCCAGTACCACTCAGAATCATTGCAGGTATTAAAAAAAGGAGAAGATAAAAAAATCCTTTCCTCTTTCAATATATTTTCAATATGTAGACTATGATATTTCAGGCTTACTAAGTTAGATATTTAAAGGAATAAAGTAAAAATACAGCAGACTGAGGAGAACCACAGAAAGCTATTAGAGGGTGTTTGTTGGCATTTTATCTTTAGTTCTACAAATCTATTGGCTAGAGCGCATGCAGGAGAGTCCATCTGTTTTCCCAAGGTTCTAAATCAAAAGCAGAGAAGGACATGAAATTTGAGTGTGTATTAATATTGAGATATTGCTGATCCACTGGATTGCTTTAACTGAAGGACAGAAAACCATTTTCCTATGCTATTTTCTTCTGTTTAGATCTGCTCACACGCACTTACCTTGGACCTAAGTACATGGAATAATCTAAATAATCTAATAATCTAGTTACCGTCTGAATTGCCACAGTGCTTGGCTGGATGCTACTGGGCCTTTCTTAATGTGCAAGTAAACTCATCGGTATGATCTAAGCTTGTTTAGGTCTGTGTCTACAACGCTTCTTTTCACCTGGCATACCTGCCAGACCTTTCACAGGAGTCAGGCCCAATGAGCCAGATGTCCTTCCTCTTTCAATGGCAGCATCAACACTTCAGGACTTCCTGTATCTTAAATGCATATCCTGGAGTCCCAGCATTTGGTAGGGTGACCTTGTGTGGGGGAGGCACCAGATTCCCCTTCAGATAATATGAAAAACACTGAGCTCTTGAAGTTAGTGAACCAAGTAAATGTTTCACTATCTCTCATTACTGCTCTGAAGAGTCCTCTAGGCTTAGGACTGTAGAGTACCTATCTTTTAGGTCTCCAGCATATTAAAGCAATTACAGCAATATGAAACTGATATGGTTTTAAGTGTTGTCAGTGGAAATGGAGATTCTTCTTGTTTGTGTTACACCAAGGACCTGTGTTTATGATTTATGATACTTCCTGCTCTTTTCCTTGTGTTTAGTCTCTCATGCAATTGTAAATTTTATAGCTGTTTGAATGATTGTCTGGTCTACTGCAGAAGGTGCCATAAATTTTAATGAGTAACTCTGCACCAATTCAACAAGACCCAGTTGAATATATCTTTTCATACGATCCTTGCTGTACTCCAGCTCAAGACCTTTTGGTCATGGTGGACCACTTGGTGTTCACAGACACACTAGGGAGTTCCAGATAATCCTAATGCCTGGCTGTGGGATGATGTGAACCAGTTAGAGCTCTTGAGGTCATCTGTATTGCTGGGTTGTTCTGGGACTGAATTACGTGTCCAACCCATCATCATCCCACAGCGAGATGATGGATCTTCTGGGAAATCTGCAGACCACTCCTGGAGCTTCTCTTCCTTTTGTCTCTGAGATAGTGCTATCTGTGTGTGGCTTCCAGCTGTGAGGTTGGCGGAGTTAGGAATACTGCTTGCTATTTTGGATTCTGCTAAGACAAAGATTTAGTTTCATTTTCATGGGTGTATTTGATCATAAATACTAAAGTGTGTTAATAGTGTAAGTATGTATATCCACAATGAGTGCGTGTTAGTATTTAAGTCTGTAGCAGATAACAATAACAAGTGGAGCAAGTTGAATGTAGAGATTATTACAAGAGTGGCTACAAAGAATGTGTGGCATATATTTATTAAGGGAACTTCTTTGTCCAGATGTGCCCCTGCACTCCTTAGGGAATGTTACTGGTTGCTTGCTGAAATTTATATTGCTTCAAATGAAATATATGATACAAAACCCCCCAGGGCCAGGAAAATTAGCAAAAGCACTTAAACTGTACAACAGCATCACTTAACTGCTCTTGTTGAATTATGTTATAAATGAGCCATCACAGAAACCTCTGGGGAGCTTCTGGTTGAACACTTGAATGCGAGAGAAATGTTCTTTTCTTGTTTTGTTTTTAAAATTATTTTCATGTTTGCACTAAAGAAGAGAAGAAGCAAAAGAATCTAACGTCACAACATTAGTCACAGAAATCTGCTCCAGTAACATCTTTATTTACACCAATGATGAACATTGAATTTTGGTATAATTCTGAAGAGTTTAGTGTTCATCAAAACTGACTTGGCTGATGATTGTTTGGTTGGGTTTTGCCACTTTATACCTTTAAAATGTTCCCAAAGAATGTAACTTCTAATTTACTAAGACTTGATGCAGTCACTTTGCACAGGGATGAATAGCTGTAAAGGGAAAGGAACGCCAAATCAAGCTGAACTGAACATACAAGGTGTTCCCCATTTTTTAGGCAACGAAGCCAGTGTAATGCCATCAGACAAAAAAAGGCAAAATACTTTAAATATAACCTAGGATTTCAACATGAATAAGTGTCTCTGCTACTGATGTTTATTGATGGTCAGATGTATGGGCCGGAACAAATGAGAGGAACATTTTACCTCACTCTGACCTAGGGCTGCCTAAGGACATTGCGTGCAGGAGATGACCTTGAGTTGTTGACTCAGGGTAGCTTGTAGGAAACAACTCCCTGAGCTCAAAGAGTAGTGTTTCTTTTACAACTTTATAAAATTTTTAAGTTGTTCTTTGGAACCCCTTAGAAACACTGTGCCTGTCATGCAGCAAAATAAAGTGTTATCCATAGTCATTGAGAAACTTTTAAAATGCTGTATAATAGAACACCATAAGATCACTTTATATACAGATTCACTCTTTATGTGATTATAAAAGCTGGAAAAAATTATCAAGTCATATAGAGCATAGTCACATAGAAGTCATTGAGGAAGAAAACACACTTTGACTTTAACTTAATCTTATAATTAGTCTCTGCATAAATGTGTTCAGTTCAGAGGTTGTTGGCACTAACCAAAATTGAGTTTTAGGACAGACCCAAACTGATGTGGAAAAGAAGAGTATCTTCTTGGTGCAAAATTTTGCATGCAACAGGAGTGAAAAACCAGGAAGGACGGAAGACTGAAATAGTCATCCCATGACAGGTGTTAGTAGTTTTGTGAATTTTTCAGTGGGCAAAAATGCACAAGAGATTCTTCAAGGAACAAGTGAAATACAGATAAGCTTTCTTGGACATTACACTACTGTGGTGTCTGTCTCTAGCCAAACACATGCTGATGCCTCTTTTGCCAAGTGAAATGGTTTCAACAACTATTTGTAGGTGCCTGTTTTAAGTTTTATTTGGTGGATACTGAGTTTCCTACTTCTTTTCCTTATTTTAATGAAAGATTACATGTCTTTCATCTGTTCCCAGAGAGAGGAGAGAACAGCCTCAAACTTCTTATCACAGAGATGTAGCAGCAGCTGTGCTTCAATCCATGAGACTGTGTGTAAGAATTTTTAAATTTTTCCTTAAGGTAGTCTTCCTTTTTCCCCAAAATATAGGCTAATGTTATTGTCTTGAACATAGAGTTGTACCAACTAGGAATAAAGATTGATTTATTCTTGTAGTCTACTATAAAATTTTATGGACCAAAACCTGAATTGCACCAAGTAACCAATGGGAAGCTAATCCAATCTAAGGAAAAGGGAAAAATCAACTTGATATAAACCACCCACTACATTTTTAGTTCATTAATGTAATACACAACCTTTCACAACTGACCAGGAAATGCTGCAGAAATTTACATCAGGCAAGTGCTAAATTTAAGAGGAAAGATCACAGATTTCTAGTTGGCTGGGATAGTAAAGTTTCCACTGTTTTCTCCATTCCTGCTACTATCTGAGAATCCAAGGTTAAGAATTTGGAAGGACTGAGAATCTTGCTGTTTCTTAGGCTAGTATTTATCGTATGGAAAGTGTGTATATATATATATATGTATGTATGCCTTTTTTGTGTGCATGTATATCCTCTAGCAGCAAAATACAGATGCAGGAACACTCACATGGTATGAAAACTTATATACTGGAGTTCCTGCCTTTCCAAAGGTAACTGTAATTTGCATCTTTCAAGTTTTTCAGAATAATATTTTTCAAGTTTTGTGAACGATGAATATGAATCTTATAGACTTACATATTACAAAGTTGGTAGCCAGTTTTAGTCTGTAAAGAAAATAGCTAAATCTTAACCAATTAAAATGGGTTACAAAAGTTTATTGCATTTGTGTTATGAGTAATGCTACATTTTAGTTCTTCCACAGTATTTATTTACAAATATATGGCAGGAAAATGGAAAACATTGTTACTCGAGAAAGATCACTGTCCCGTGTATGAAAGCAGCCTGTTGCAGCAGTTCTCCAAATGTGCCTAGGCACTGTAGAAGTCAAGTGTATAGGCATCAGTATGCCTAATCATTTGTCATTTGTGTACAATTTATATTTATGAACAGTAACGTGATTATAAAAGTAGTGCTGGAAACAGTAGTTTACTTTATCCCTTACGATTTCTGTGTCTTGCCATAGACTGAATAACACTCCCGGAGAGTATAAGTTGACTCCTCTACGCTGTTTAGTGTTTGTGGTTCCCCCCACCGCTCCCAGCACTTTCTTCCCATATTAACGTCTGTTTTAGTAACTGCAGCAGTTCACAAGACCACAGTTGTTACAAGACCACAGTTGTAAGTTCTCCTTGCTATTGGGAGTGGAAAAAATGAACAGTCCTCAAGTTTTGGCTGCCTTTTGAACAGCACTGGTGCAGTTGGAGACATGATTGAGAAACCTGTACAGTGACATTTTTTCAGAGACTTCTTATGTGACCAGAATTCAGAAATGTAATTGATTATGCAACCTATTACTGCAGCACTTCACACTGAGTGGCACTAAGTAATTACACTGTAACTGCTCCACAACTGTTATATTTTTTAATGCAGCTATGTTACATGATAACACGATAACACTGATGCTAATACTAGCGTTGGGTTAGGCAGCTAAAGAGGGGATTACAATAGAGAAGTGCTAATAGTATGTTGTTAGGAAACAGGATGCCAAGAAGTCATTATAGATGAGAGTAAAAGAATAAAATGAAAACCACAGTGGGAAATTGGAAATTATTTATTTAAGGCAAACTGCAGACAGAGGGTTTTGTGCTGTTTTTAGTGTATTTAAATCTTTCTTAAAGGGTATAGACTGAGGTTGAAAAATCATGATGATGTGAAAAGAAGTGGGAAGTGATGGGCTTGAGAGTAGTCACCTCATTTAATGACTGCAAGGTGTCTTCACATAATGCATCAGCTGGGTTTGTGGAGTATTTCTTTTGCATACTCCCACAGATATTTTTCTGAAAAAGAGTAAATTGATATTCCTAAAAATACCAGAGGGTCTCCTGAGTAACATGAAAATAAGAAAAGGGCTCCAGATGGTGGTGACAGGGATGAGATAGCAGGCTCTTGCAGTTTTGTAACATCTGAAGTGAAGAAGGGAAGGTCAAAAAGTGGTGTAGTCCTGCATGGACAAAGGGCCTCTGTACACAGAGCACTGTGACCTGCCCTCGGTAATTAAATTGGCTTCCCTAAAATGTTATACGTATAAATGCCAGCATGTAGAGATTGGGACTTTCACAAGTACATTCAGAATGTGATAAGTTTCCTGCCACACCATCATCACAGTGACATACAAACTGGAGTGTCAGCAAGCTTGCTTTATTCTGCACCCATATGTGGCAATGGGAACAGCACAGGGATCTCAAAGGGAAGAGGACAGGCAGGTGCTGAGTGCTGTGCAGGCAGCGGGGGTTGCTCCTGCAGAGCCCCCAGGGTAAGTGAGAGAGACCCAGGGCAGATAAGGACATGAAAGTCTTGAGGGCCAGAGCCATTTGCAGAACAAGAACAAGAATGCCCTTGGAGACCAGTGGCTGTGCATACTGGTGTTTGTGACCAGAGGTGGTGTAGGGCAGATATGGTGAATGAAGACGGCCTGTACTTGTAGTCTAGCCCCTCTCTTGCACATCGTTGACTGAAATGCTGTTGCTTTTGCAAGTCTTCTCTATTTCCAGAATACAAAATATTTCTATGTGAAATATATCTCTGTGATTAACTGTTCAACTGGTCGTGTTTGCTGACAAACCACTTGCCCACATTTAGGTACTGAAAATTTTGGGGATTGAAAATGAGGATTTTAATTGTTAGCCACACATGCACATGATTTTTGTGCACACCAGTATATGGACTTTAGACTGTCTGGTCCTTACTAGGTTAAACTATAAGAAATGTAATAATAAATAGTACCACTTGTATGTATCAGCTTCTCAGTCCAAATAGCCTATGCTGGCACATGTAGGCTACTGCTTAATTCATAGGCAAAAAACCACTTTACAAATTGAAAAGTTTTTTCCCCCACAAATTATGCAGTGCAAGGAGAAGGCAAGAGGTTTAGGTAAACTTTGGCCTAGCTATTACATGATAAATACAATGAATTTGAAGGATTTCAAATCCAGAGACGTGATTAGATTTCTTAAGAACAAACAAAACATCTCTGATTAGAAAATAATTTTTCAGATACAACAGTTTACACAACTTCCACTTATTTTCCCTACTGGAAGGAGGAAAATAACATCTGGTTCCCATATATTTTGTCTGGAAAACATCAGGAATATTAAACCTCCTCTTTATGAGTGAGGAGTTAGGTCTTGTAACGTGCCTGTTTTGATTTCTTACACCTCAGCTCAATCTTTAATGAGAGTGTTTTCTATCTGAAATACTAATTATTTGTTTAAATTAGTTAAATGTTAATAGAAGCATATCTGATTTCTACTTACCTTTTCCGCGATCATGTCTCTGATGGCCATTCCACTAATTCTTACAAGGTCCCCCCTGTCTTGCAACACCTGACATTAGAGCACAATTTCTGTATCTCCAAGACACATTCAGACATTTGTCAAACATGAAGAAGCAATGGACAAACCCCGTGGTTTTCTTTTGAACCTGACCCTTTCCAAGCAATGAGGCAGCATGACCTGCTGCTTAATGCTGAATTCCACAATGAAGTATTATTTATTGGGCCTGAGGCCAAATAAACTCAGAAGTTTGGGGTTTTTTTTCCCCTGTTGATCAGTGTGTCTGCATGTGTATATACTGTGCATCCAGGATGCACTTTATCACAGCATCATCACACCCCTGGGTCTATTGGGTTGGACTAGAGGCTGGTACTGACAGTTTGTGAATTGTTCAAAAAACGTTGATTTTGTGTGGTATCTCTCCCCCCAATCTCTTGCATTTGCAGTTTTCTGCATCTTTTTCCAGACCTGATGGCAACAGTGTTATTTGAGTTTGTTTAATACTCTTCGTCATAGTTCTTTGTTACAAATGGTTTATTACATTATTTGTTAGGGTAAAAATTTTCATGCCAAATGCTTGCCATAGGCTGAATATCATGGAACAAGGAAAGGTTGTCTTAAGGCATTGTTTGATTTCTCTAAGAAACCATTCAGGAAAGTACATCCTATAATTCTTCATTCCGGGATGTGGGGAGTTTGGGGAATCTTGGGACAACGTAGGTTGGTCTTAAAACTTTGATTTTCTGAGAGTTAGAAAATTTCTGAATTCTGCTATAAATGGGTAATAAAGTGTGTGTGTGTGTGAAGAGTGTCCCTTGTCTGTTTTGTATTTCAGCTGAAATACCTTCCCAATATTTACTCAGTCCACTAAAAGGAATTTGCCCACTTTCTCTTCTAGAAATATGCTTTTATGTTTTCAGGAGAACTTCAAGTCTGGCAGAGGTGTTCTGGGGTCAGGGATAGCTTTTGCTGTTCCTTCAAGATCGCTGACCTAATATGAATTTGATCAAAGCCAAATATCAAAGCATTTTGGTTCAGAATTGCTCGGTAGAAGCAGGTGACTTCACCTAAGGTTGAGAGCTGCCCTAAGCATCACCCCTGGGCATCCCGGTGCTCGGCGTGTTCTCCTTGTGATCACCTCTCCTGGCTGTGCAGATGTGGAACAACATATCAGGTAGAAAATATATATTCTGGTGCAGAGAGGATAAAAATGAGGAGAACTGCTAGGACGAGGGTGAGACAACCAGGATTTAAGGGCTGTGCATGTAGGAGAAAGCTGAGCCTGGATCATGAGGGAAGTTATCTCCTCATGAGGTGAGACTGAGACTGCAGGTGGGAACCAGGGAGTCTAGGGGGTAAACTGGAAGAAAAGGATGTGGTCAGGAAGACTGAGGGATAAGTAAGAAAAAATAAGGAGTTAGAGAGCTGGAGTAGAAGTTTATAAGCTGAAAAGAGTAGAGTGAGATGAGACCTTTGATAAATGGAGGGCCAACTGGGTCAAGAAGAAGGCAGGAACTATGACAAGATACTGGGAGTCATCATAGAAAACCCATGTCTGGCAAGAATAATATCCATTGTTTGTGACAGTTAAATTTGTTCTTTTTGTCACAAAAACCGAGATCTATTGTCAAAGTCCTGTGATATCTTCCCTCCAGTAGCTGGTGAAGACAGAAGATAGCCTGTGTACTATTGCTGTAGGCTGTGCTTTCCCTGCACTTGGCTCAGTGTAGCGCTCCTTGTAGTTCCATCAGCAGTCCTCTGGAACTACACAATAGTTTCTGTTGTTGTTTCTTTCATTTAATGAATTTGTTTCCTGGCAAACTTATTTCAGGCATTTTTTACCTTTTGGTAGATTGAGGATGTAACAAGTTTATCATCTAATAAATAGTAGTTTCATCCATTCTTCAGTAGCAGTTGGTGGTAGCATTAGTTTAGCTAACAATTAGACAGCATTTCTCCTGAAGTTGTGTTTTCTCACTGTTTGCTAGGACTATTGTGTGCCGCACAAAAAAGGCAGCTCACACCTCTGAGAGTGGAGGACAAGTCTAAATTAATTGTTGAAAATGAACCTGAACTGATTCCATTTGCATGAATGTGGAAGTAAGAGAGGAAGGACAGCACTGGTGGAGTGATTTAAGTTCCAGGTCAGTTAAAGAGCAAGAAGCTCTTTATGTATAGGCCTTGCTCAGGTGCCTGGGTTGGGCTGATCCCAACCGGATTAGATTGGACTGTTAAGTGCTGTTAAGTCTTCCTGATGTGATAGATTGTGTTGTGTCATGTGCGAGTCTGTGTGATATCAGACAGCTTAGTACTGTGCTCTATTTCTGTGTATTAACATGCATTAAAATATGCAGCCCAAAGTCTGCTTTTAAAGCCAGCTCAACTTTGAGGAAGTTAACTGAGTAAATAAGGGTGTCATTTTTTTGTAACTCTCTTAGAATTTGGCTTAATGTTGCTAACACTTTCGTTCTCCAATGTACTTATTACATTAGAAAACACTTTAAGTATGTCAGCCAGCCCAAAGGCTACAGCTGCAGTCTGGTAATAAATACAAGCTAATGAACAGAATTCCAGCATCTGTAGCACATTTCTTTATTCCAATAGAACATAAGCACCTATCAAATAGGGCATAGGATCTAATTTTCTATACCAAATGCTCCAATTTATTGGCTTCCCGAGGAACTAACAGAAATGCTCAAAGACCACAGGGAACTTCTGCTTTGGAAGCACCTTGGAAAACACTAATGTGAATAGCAGAATACCACAAAAATTGATAGAATTGCTGTATAAGTGAATAAGTAGCACCATAACATCCTTTAGGAAAAGTGGTTTTAGAATTCAACACTGAAAGAGTGTTAATAGTCTTCGGGAAGTTGCCCTTAATGGCAGTAGAGAATGAGCATGCTTCACATCTCCTGACAGGACACTTCTGAAAGCAAAAGCAGCTTTAGTATGTTTCTGAAAGTGGCTTGTCAGAAACCAGAAAGTAAATAAATGTAGTTGCCAACAGTCAGGCTTAGTGAATTTTAATGTTCCAGTTTTTAGAATAATTAGCTTTGTAATAATTGTTTTGGTCTTGACTAATATTATTACAATGGTTCAAAAATAATTGCACAAGAACATGTCAACAGATGATCCTTTCAGCAATAAAATAATAAATATATTACAGTGAAGTTATTAAACCTGTCAACATTGCTGAATAATGTAATTAAAAAATATCTCATGGTGTTCCACCAAACCTGATTGATACCTGAACTTTGAGTTTGCAGTTTCAGATTGTGTTTGTGCCATTTTTGCAGCTGCAACTATATGCCTGGCTTGATAACGCATTGACAATCCAAGGTTTAAACTGTACATTCCTAAGGGACTTGAGCCACTCTTAAGTGTGTAAAAAATACTAAGCAGCAAAAATATTTCCTACACTACATTCCACTCATGGGAAAATCTGTATGAAAGTTTTACTGTCCTTCCCCCTCAACCAAAACCTTTGATGTGACACTGACATTATGCTTGAGGGTGTCTTTTAAACAGGAATGAATGCTTATGTGTTGCCAAAAATGGCCCCTGATGAGCTGCAACTGAGCCCAAAGCTACTCTGACTGTGGCTCTGGGATGGACTTGTTGATTTGTGATAAGTAATCCTCTGAGGCTTTTGTGGTGTAGACAGCTATGTGCATTTCTCAGAATGGCAGAAAAGTTGCTTGTGTTTCCTATGGGATATATAGGGCTCAGCTGCAGTCGAACTTCTGATACACGGACCTCAGCTTGACTGGCTGCACTGATGCTTGCCGGGATCCTGCAGAAGGAGCCTGTGCTGACTCAGTGGGGCAGTGGCTGTGCTTTGTTTTTCCTTTTGTGAGACAGGTGAGCGCAGAGTGGGCTGAACAGCCTCACATCTTGCTACTGCATCTCTGGGGCCTGAAGTGTCCCTGCTAAACCCTGTAACTAATACCCTGAAATGCATCTGAATCAGCTGAAAAGCCAGAGTTGGAAGGTTTCCAAAGATGAACAGAAATATTGTTTGTCCTCCTTTTTCCCCCCAAGACTTTTCAGGTGTTATTTGAAGCAGAGGAACTCATGAGCTCATTGTCTCATTGCCTGCTCTTTGCCTTCTGCAGATTGATTCTCTTTTACATTTTGCAGTGCCAGGGGATCCCTGCAGTTTCTTCTCCTGAAAAAGGGGTGAGTGTGGGGAGAAATTTAAGGAAACTTGGATAGCAAACAGAAATTTTAGCCATTTCTTGTATGTGGCGGGGTATAATCCAGTGAACTGCTCAGAGTCCTTAATCTGTTGATAAAAGCCAACAGACTTTCCATGTTGTCCAGCAGTACCAAAAGATGTGAGGCCAAGAATGCAGGGATAACTATTCCAGGGATGGATGTCAATGAAGTGGAGCAGAGTGCCCAGAGATGTCACAGTCATATCACCCTCACTGTACCACTCCTGGATGATGTTCAGAGAGAATACTGCACCTTACCTGGCCTCTGTTTTCATCTTAGCCTACATGATCTAATTGCCTAGAAAACAAAGAGCAGACCTAAGTTCATTGCTAAAGGAATACTAGAAGGAGAACCACTAAAAACAGCTCATAGGAAAAAAAAATACGGGCACTGCATTCCTTAACCATATCTCTGGTCTTAATGAAATCTAGGCTGTTGGTGCATACCAAAAAGAATTTGAGTCTCATTCATCACTTCCTATTTGTCTTAAAGTGAATGCTGTAGATGGGATCCGATTACCATGGCACAAAATGCTTTTGTATTATTTTGCAGTGACACAATTTTGCACCAAGATTGTATGGATCCTCTTTTCCCAAGAGCAGCCTGTGGCAGCTGGGATTTCAAAAGCTTTAGGATTCTTTCCAGCACAAATGGCATGCTCCTCAGCAGCTCTGCAGCTCCCACAATCCCGGGAGCAGTGGGAGATCAGAGACAGCTGTGGAAAAGCCCTTCCTCAGCTGAGGCAGAAGGGCATGCCCTGGTAGGGGAGAAGAGGTGGCAGAGCTAATTCCTCCCTGCTACATGCTCTTTTTACTAAAGCAGGTTGAAGAACTGGTAGTAGTGTGTTTAGAAGATAGTTTTGATTATTTTTCTGTACATCCAACTTTTTGTAACTTTGTTGTGTAAGTGTTTACAGGGCAGTTTGGGGAAATAAGTTTCCAAATTGTTGCTTACGTTGGCTTCATTTACTGTTCATTATATGTAGTGTATGGTTGGTCACAGAAATCAATGACTGTTATTTGTTTGACTAAATAAAGTTGTTTTACAAGAAAGGGTAATCATAGAATCCATCATAGAATGGTTTGGGTTGGGAGGGACCTTAAGGATCACCTTGTTCCAACCCCCTTGTCATGCCAGGGACGCCTTTCAGTAGACCAGGTTACACAGGGCCCTGTCCAACCTGGCCTTGATCATTACAGGGATGGGGCATCCACAACTTCTGTGGGGCAACCTGTGCCAGTGTCTCACCACCCTCACAGTAAAGAATTTCTTCCTAATATCTGATCTAAACCCACCATTTTGCAGTGTTACCCCTTATCTTTTCCCTAGGGGCTCTTGTGAAAAGCCCCACTCCAGCTTTCTTGTAGGCTGACTATATGTACTTGAAGGTGCTATAAGGTCTCCCCACAGCCTCATCTTCCCCATGCTGAACAACCCCAACTCTCTCAGCCTGTCTTCATAGGAGAGGAGCTTCAGCTCTTTGATAACTTTTGTGGCCTCCTCTGGACTTGCTTCAGCAGATCCACATCCTTATGTTGGGGACCCCAGAGCTGAATGCAGTACTCAAGGTGGGCTCTCACAGCAGTGGAGTAGAGGCAGGCAGGGAGAATCACCTCCCTTGATTTGATGGCCATGCTGCTTTTGATGAGGCCCAGGATACTGCTGGCTTACCCAAGTGAGTAAGGAATACATCTTTCCAGTTTAGAGAAAAGGGTGATGGCAAATGCTTTGCACAAGTTTAGGTTGCTCTTCCCTTATTCACCAACACTCTAAATGAACACCAAGTAACAAAGAATGAATAATCATAAATGCTCTTATTTATGCATGAAGTGTCTTTCCCGCATTCTAATATGAGCCTTTGTATGAAGAACAGTAATTCCTACAATATTGCGAAACAAAATTTTGATCAGATATTTGTGTGTTGAATATGATGAGAATACTTAAACATCTGGTATTTTACTGAAAATGATGCATGCGTTTGCTTTTACGATTTCATCAGAGAGAGTTCAGGGGGTGATTTTCGAAGGCATTGAAGACAGAACTAGCTGAGACTCAGTAGTTTTATGATGGGGAGCAGTGCTGGTGGAGACATGAATTCCAGTATGTTTTTTGTACTGAATTGGAAAAAAACCCCTGACATTTCAAAATTTTCCACTCAAAGAAAAATGGGAAAAATTTCAGTTCAGGAAAATAAAAAAGTGCGTGTTAAGCTTTCTGAAATGAAAGAATCACCAGCAGTCATAACTTCTGGCTCTGCCATGCTTCCTTCGGGCACTCTGGGAAGCTCCCAACCTGTTGGAAGCACTTTGGAAAGCTCCCTGAATTTCAAAGGGCTGCTCAGGTTGGAGCCATGATGTCTGTCAAGCTCCAAAATGAGTGGCAAGAAATCAGGAAGACTTGAATATGTCAGCTATGATTTGAGGGCTTCCTGCTGGTTTACTCTGGCAGTCATCATGGCAAGGTGGTTGTCCAGTGCAGGACCTGAGAAGGTGTGTTTGCAGCAGTGAATCAGGCTAAGTGGAAGAAAACCCATTTGTGTTTCCAATAGGAATTTACCTGTCTTGGGAGGTGTCGCACCATGTCTGTGAGATATCAATACATCAGAATTCCCTATAAGCTGTTTCAACAAGAAACTCCCAAGCACATGTTGAAAAGGCAGTGAGGTTTGGATACTAAATTGTTATGATGTTTTGGAAAATTTCACTGGAAGCTAAAAATGAGCCCATTAGCAGTTATCTCAGGTAAACACAGTCCTCTCTTGGCTGCCCTGTCACCTGACTGGGAAGTGGAGTGATTTGGCTGGATTCAGTTAATGTTTTTGTTTTGCAGATTACCTATTCTCATTCCTGTACTTTATATACCTATAAACCTC
This sequence comes from Cephalopterus ornatus, assembly GCA_013396775.1. Lineage (NCBI taxonomy): Eukaryota > Metazoa > Chordata > Aves > Passeriformes > Cotingidae > Cephalopterus > Cephalopterus ornatus. Next base: position 797,623 of record VZRE01019413.1, read on the forward strand.
AAGATATTATGGCTTTTGCTTGTGAGAACATTTGGAAAATTATTAAAGAAAAGCTATGCCAGTTTGCACCAATTTGGCAGCTGCTCACCCATTCATTAGGGATAAATACAGCCTGGTGAACTCTTAGCAGTATTAAAGGGCCGTTAAAAGATGCATGATGGGCAAAATTTAGACAATCTTCAATTTTTTTTTTTTTAATGCATAGGGAAAACTATTTTATGCTCTTGTGTGTCATTGGAAACCAACTTGTCCATTGGACAATGGTATAAAAAGTAGTGAATCCGGCACGAGTATTTTTAGAAAAAAAAGTTATCCATTACAGAAAAAGAGTGAGGGCTTGTGAGGGTTAAGCTGAAGAATGTACCAGCACAATTCAATAGAAAAAGGAGTCCAGGAAGTTTATACACATAGGCAAAGTGACTACTGACGTTTATTTGTTTCTTTCAAGTATTTTACCTTGAAAACTGGAGCTATTTTTCATTTTTATTTTCTCATAAAATAGGCTAAACATTCAGCAGAGGAGAGTTGGTGGACTTACTTTTTTAATAATGAACATATGCTTGCATGTGTGTGATTTCTTTTTTATGCTTCATAATTGGCATAAACTCCTCATGTGACAAGTCTTCAACTTTAACTACTGAACTTGTGCCGACATCAAAAGTCATTGTGGAATTTCAGACCTTTGATGTTTAGTTTAACAGAAGAGCTGATGGCTGCTAAGGAGTAGCTACCAGGAACAAACAGATTTTCTAGGTCTCATCACACACAACTTATTTTCTTCCCATTTCTGACATTTTTCAAAGTTGCACAAATGTTTGTGGTTCCTAGTTGTATGTAGTTTTGCTGTTTCTGATGTTCATAATGAGAATTTGCCCTAGAAAAATAATTTTTATAGAAGTAGAAAAACTAGATTATGATATTAAAACCAGCCAAAACCTCCCCAAGATTTCACAGTATTGTATAGTGGCTTTTTATACATGTTTAGTCTTTTCTTCGGTCTTGCATGCACTGTTTTCCGTAAGTTGTATCTTTTTGACCCTGTAAGTGCTCATGGAGGTGTATTCACTTGTTTTTCTTAATACTAAACCAAACTCCTCCCTGCAAGAAAAAAAAAAAAACCTAAACAAAACTACAACCCAACAAACAAACCTTAGTTATTACCTGAAGTCTTACAGACAGGTTTGGTTTCACTTCTTCCTCCTATTCGATATCAGTAATCCAGACTGGTATTTTAATGCAAATACAATAAGATTCCAACACCTAAGAGGAAGGTTTTTGCCACTGATATACATGGCAGTAGCTACAGGGTAGCTCTGTAGCGTATGTAAACTATTCTTGAAGTAGCACCTCTTGAAGATGAGTTACAGATGGCAGTGGAAGTGAAATTGGAAAAAAAATAAGGAAAAAATACAATGGGTAAAGTGTGAGGTCGAAAGATAAAAGGAGAACAAAAGAGGTGAGAGAAGACAAGGATGCAGAGGTACAGAATTGTTCTTTTTCTCCTTGCTTACGCTGCTGTTCAAGTTGCTCTGGAAAACAGTGATGTATTGGGTAGATCCAAGTGCTTTTGTGTAGCAGAGGTTGCAAACAGAAATTCTGCTGGGTTCAGAAAACATTTCTGAGAAACAAAAAGCCATAAAAAAATAGACAAAATAATAATAAAAAAAAAGTTTTATGTTAGTTTAGAATCTACTTCACAGGATGGTCTCCTTCCACACTGTGGCTCCTGAGTGGATTTTCCAGGAAAGATCAGCTTAGAAACCCAAGCTGTGCATGAGCCTCCTGAGACATCTCCAGCCGTACTGTCAGAAAGCAAGCAGGACGCCTGTTACCCTGGGTGCTGATCTTTGTGTGTGCAGCCTGCTGACCCAGGCCGTGAACTTTCTCTGCCATGAACTCAGGCCTGTCTGCTCAGTTCCTTTTCCCTTACCTTTGTACAGGCAGGGATTGTTTCTGCCAAATACTGTGCTAAGCACCTTAGGAGATTTCTGTGCTTGTGCGTGTTTAAGTAAGAGGATTAAAAACAATAGTTCACTGTCTGGGACACTCCCAAAACAGTGTCCTTATTTAGCTTCTTGCTGAGGTGTGAATACTTTTTTGATGATGGAAAGTAGTTTTTGTGGGTGTTTCTAAGAGGTTTTCGGGCTGAGGCATGACTGGCGGACTTTCCTGAGTAAGGAATATGAGGACATGTTCCTGCAGCTTTATGTATGAGCACTGTGCACACACTGGCTTATTTCTTTAGCAAGTAGTCATCACTGCATAGCATCTTGAAGGCTTTATTTTCCAAGGAGCATCTGCAATGTACTCGATTCTCTTGACTGCTGGTATTTGTGTTTGGCTTTAACAGATCTATAAGTGCATGAACTGTCCAGTGTCTCCAGCAACAACTGCTGATTATCATCCTATCTGCAGAGACTACTGAACAGCACTTAATTGAGCTGATGGAAATTTTCTGCTAGATAGAGCCCTGACTTTATAGCTGTTATGGTGATGTGTCTGTATCAGCAGTGTGATGGTATGAAGATATTCCCCTGCAGCCAGCCCAAGTCATTTAATGAAGAATTAATAAATGCAGATATGTTGCCCTTCATGGGAGACACAGAAATATGGGAACAGGGTTCACTTCATCAACTTCAGATAAAATGGTTTATTCTTTGCTAATCTCAGCTCATCCCCTTGAGTACCAGATCCATGAAGCCTACTGTCTGAATCCAAGTTATTCTCTGGAACAACAAGCAGTACTTTCAATTGACTGTGCAATAAACTCAGCAATACAGATGTTTCAGACAGAGTGTAGCTCCCAAAGGATAAAACTCCACAAAAAGATTAAAAAAGGTCTGTAAGCACCATGCAGGGGTTAGGAGCAGCTGCAAGTAGGGTATTCCAGAGTTCAAAGACCCATCCTAGAACAGGTGACCTATCACGGCTGATACAACCCAGAGCAGTGATGTGTGGTCAGCTGTAATAACCAGGTATCAACTGGGATTAAGCCTTTCAGGTAAGCAAACCTTTAACAGAGATTTAAGGGAAGCTTTTGGGACTACAGCAAGATACTTTGCCTCTCTGTCACTAAGCATGATGTCTCTAATTTAGTCCGAGTGGTAGGTGGAAATGCCTACACAGCAGCTTCAGGGAAAGGAGGTGGAAGAGACACAACAAACAGTTATAACTTGGTCATGCGTGCTTGACAGGACAAATAGAGGAGTGTGAATTCTTTTTGGCGTATACAATGCAAACTGGCTCAGGTGGAACAAGTATGCTATAGTCATAGTAGGTCACTTCTGGTTTGTTTGGGACTGTTTTCACAAAGTAAGGGCCCAAGTTTCCACTAATGATAGTTTGAAGGGTATGTATCCCTTTGAACACAAATTTAAGTTCCTAAATATCAAACTGCAATTCTCAAAACTCTGCTCTACTCTCAGTGCATCAGGGAGGGTGCATAACTATTCTCTGTCACATGTTCAGAAGCATCCCTGACACTCCCTGTTCTCCTACTGCATCACATTGAGCTCTGCTGCAGGTAGCCAGAAATTTGTCTGTTGCTTGTACTTTGATAGAGCTGAAACACCTCGTATTGTGCAACAGCCCAGCTCACCTGCCTGCTGAAAGCTCAGCAACTGAAGGCTCTGCACAAACCACAGTGGATCTGTAAATCCTTCCTTGCAATCAGTAAACCTCTGAAGTTGCACTGGGAAAGATGCAGCCTTGGTGACACTTGGGAGGGGAAACAAACTGCACAGATATTGCAAGCTCCAGAGGCAAGTGAAGAAAGTGGTAGTAAGGAGATCACCTTTTTAGCTTTCCGTGTAAATCTGTCCTGGATGGAGCCCTTGCCCTGTGTTGCAAACTGTGAAATCAGATCCTAAGCAGGGTTCAAAATGTGTTGCCTCAGCTGCTCTGTCCAGCAGGCTCTAAACCTATTTTGGTAGAGGGAGGTTGAGGATCAGTGGTCTCTCTACTCCTCTCTTTTCAGAACTGTTCTGCTTCATATTCCTTAAATCAGAGAGAAATAGTGACTCTTACTTTCCTCCAGATATTCCATGTGTTTACATAGGAAGAGGGAGATCTTTTGCTTCAGAAACACAGAAATACAAAAGAGTACTTGCAGAATACAATAAATACCCTTTAAACTATCATCTGAAATTTTGAGGATTCCTTCTTCACCAAGCCACAGAATGCCTACCCTAGTGAACTCCTTCCCTCTCTTGAGCTGTAGAGTCTATGATATTGGGCCGATTTATTTTTTTCAAGGATAATATGATTTTGTGATCATCCACAATGGTGCAAGTACTAAAGACTTAGTCTCCTAAGTCATTATTCATAAAATGTACTTAAAAACACTCCACTTTTATTAGTATTAAAAGACAGGATTTGAGCTCCTGAATTTTGATTTTTTCATAATGAGTAATTAATATTTTACCTGCTGTTCAAGTTCTTTTATGGACTAAATAAGCAGCTGGTTTAAATCATCACTATTCTGTTAAGCCTGGCAGAATGATGCCACTGTAAACCATTGAACAACTTGGTCCCATTTAACTTTTTCAAGTATTCAAAAAATTTTATTACACTTACTGAAAAAAAAAATTAACTTGAGCCACAGAACATATCCTTGAGGAACCTACCCACAACTAATCAGGTTCATAAACAAGTGAGATGGGGAGCAGGACTGAAAATTTGGAAGGAAACAGATTTTATTTGAAGTTTGCAACTCCTCACATGGCAAACTGTAGAAAATACCATTACAAAAAATGTATGCCTGGTGTATGGATCCTTTCTCAAATCAGAGACAACTGTTAATAGAATCATCTGAACATGCTCATCACACAGCACAAGAAATCAATTAAATTCGCTAAGATGCATTTTGCAGGTAAAATCCATCAAAAGAAATGTACACATCCAGAATGTTACCACAGCAAGAATGATAAATGCTAGAACATTCCAATTGCTAAAGACATTATTTTGCTTATGGCAAGGCATTCCTCTCCAGGAGCCAAAGGCAACAACAGCTGTACATGGCAAGATGAGAGTTTGTCCTGTGGGCTGTGAGAGTGCACAGTCCCAGGCACTCTGCACCTGCAGACCCACTGTACCATTATTATGTGCTTATTGTAACTGGCTTATTTATTAAACATTCACTCGAAGTAAAAACAAAAGATCTTGCTAAAGCAGTGCCTACATGCTTTCTTATTCCTGATCATTCATATTTCACTTATTCTGAATCTTAAGAAAGCTTTCACCTTCCTTTGTAGGTGTTCATTTACCTTTATCTCAGCACAGTGTACAGTGAAGCCAGTAATCTGTATCTTCACTGCTGCAGCTAAGGGATCGTGACGTGAAGGGTTTTCAGGGAGTTGGGATGCAGTTGGTGCTATCATAATGCTTTTTCTCTTTGGCACTGAGTGTTTTGAGTCTTGAAGCTACATTTGAGTGTGTACAAGCAAATCAAGACTGAGGAGATAAGTTACGCATCTTTAATTTTTACATTAGTGGTCAGTGAACGGGTAGGAGTTATAAGTTGAATACAACAGAGAGCATGTAACTGTTGTACTTAAAATAGCTAGGAAGCAATTTATACTACTGAAACAATGTGTATCTCAAGAATGACAGCCTTCATATTTGTCACTCTCTATCTATCCCTCTTTCTTCCTATGTTCAAGTAAAGAAAGCTGACTTGCCAGTGATATTACTGATGATGCCTCTCTTTACTAGACAAACAAACACTTAAAGTTGCCATGGAAATACACAAATCTCACAGTTCATGCATTTATCAAAGAAGGATCATCATCCTCAGATAATATTGATAGAGTGCATGCTGTCTCCCAACATGCTTATCACAAAACTCCTAAAGTCCAAAGAAACAGAAAAATGAGGTGCGTTATTTCATTAATGTCATGTCCGTTGATCAGTGCCTAAATGATCCATTTCTCATTTTAATGGTGTTTGAAGTGAAAATCACACTCCCCAAAGACCAAATATGCAGGAATTATTTCAGTGTGATTTCCCTTAAGATGTGTGATATTTTGAAGGTCTCAGCTTTCTAAAAAGCCAACTCATGACAGAATCTAATCTCTTTTATATATTTTATATTTTTATATTATATGTTTGATTTTGTTAATGAATATTTCTGTGATGCTTTAAACACACAAAAGGGGGCTAATTGGTTTCTATGCTAATTTGATATGTAGTAGCTCTTTGCACCAGCTGTTCTAGTGCTGCTTTAGACCCTCCTAATATCTTTAGTCTTACTGCTTTCTAACTTTGGATACCCTTTAATCTATAGAGGTTTCTGGGGAAAATGGATAAGGTTAAACTCTAAACTAGTTCTCACAATTTGTAAATGTGAGTGCTGATGAACTCAAGGCTACCAAAGCTTTCTGTGTTTATATAACATGGATATAGACATGTCATCATCCCTTGCCTTGGTTCCAGTTTTCAGATTTATTTCTGAATGGCTTTTGCATGAGCTTTTTGTCACATATTTCAGTTTCACACAGATTACCGGCACCATCGGAGCAAATCATCTGAGCACTGAATGTGTAAGCAAAACTGAGAGATCCAACATTTGTATAAAGGCAAATACATTTTAAAAAAGCACCAAAATGAGCAAATCTCTAAACAAAACTATTGAGTTGATAGCCTTGAAGAAAAAAAAAAAGGCACAAACCTAAAATAGTTGTGAATTTGCAATGTAGGAATGGCACCAATCCAGAAATATATTGGGATATTTTGGTAGTGGAGTTTTCAGTGCTATCATTTCAAATATTTGCTTTGTTTCCCAGTGCTGTATTTTCATTGGCAGTTAATCTCTGAAGCTTCTGAGTTTGTAATGTGATCAGAACCCCAACCCCCTGGTTTTGAGGTGAGTATTCAAGTTGCCTAAGTTAGCAGGAATGAATGAGAAGCCTGAAACATGAATGGAGTCAGAATTTCAGAAGCAGACGAATCAGGATACTTTGTCATCTGGCTTCTTAAGGAAATAAGGCTTGTGGGATTCTACTCTGTGGTTCATTTCAGTTTCACAGGGATGATTTAGCAGAAAGATAGTGGTCTCCCAAAACTCTGAGCAGTAGATGAGAGGAATATACATAAAGGAGATCCCATAATTGTGTTCTGTAAGTTTTCTACTGATGTAGAGGGCTGCATGCTGAGTTCATACATTGTTTGGCATTGGTGTGTATGTGGAAGGAGTACTCTATAAATGTCCCAAACTCTGAAAAATCATCTGCCACAGTTTGCAGAAGCCTGATTGTACTAGTTCAGATGTCATGGCACTGTTTGCTTGTTCCCTTTGGTTCCTCATCTGTGGAGAAAGGTTTCCTTGAGTAGATGATCAGCCTTACATTAAAGGCAGTCTGGCAAGAGAAACCATCATGGCATAACTGGCTTCATGTTAATCAGTTCAGTAGGTTCTGAGGCACGATATATTTATTGTACATAGGCCAATGACAGCTGACCTGATTTCCATCAGATACATGTCTCATGACCACTGTACTTCCTTGCAGTCTGCTCTGGGGTAGGAAGTGGAAACACAATTGCTTGCCTCAGGTATTTTAAAATCGATCCATTATGTCTGTAACACTCAAACACTGAAGAAGACATAGAATTATAGAATTGTTCAGGTTGGAAAAGACCCCTGGGATCATTGAGTCCAGCATGCGCTATTTGTATATTAAGTGTATATTTTTTTATAAGGATTTCTGTTTTATATACCCTTTTTAAACTGCGTTGTCTCTTTTGCAGAGTAGTGATTGGCTTGGAGAATGGTTGGACAGACAGGTGATGATACAATTACTTATAATTAAAAGACAAGATCTAATTTCGTTGTACAACTCAGCTACTTGTTATCACAATTGTCTTTTCTTAATTAATTGTATTTCAGGGTAGGCACACTATAAACGAATCAGTCTATTGTCACATGCCTGTTAATTTTGTAATTAATTATTATGGTTAAAGCTGAGTGAATAATTTCTAAAAAATAACTTATTTGATGGCTTTTGTCTTTTTTCTGTTAATTAATCCTGTGCAAACATGATTTTTTTGAAATTGGCTTATTATTTCACTGTTGTTCACTGAGTTATTCTTGATCAGTAAATACCCAACACACAGTACATCACAGCCCTTAAAAGCCTGATTCAAATGATTATATTACTTAGCAAACTCCTCTTGTTAAAACTATGTTCCTTGCAGTTGTTTCTTTTTTTAAATTTGTTTGTTTGTTAATGGTTATAATCACTAACCTGACATTTACTTTGTTATCAGCATTCTTCCAACATTTAATTGTTGTTCTTTTTCTTATTGGGAATATTCTCACCTGCTAACTTGTTCGGTAGCACATCAAAAGGGAAGGTAAATGAGGCAAGAAGCTGGAGAGGCCTCTTTTTGAGACCTCTCTGTAGGGTGTGCAGCTTTGCTGCTGGGTACCATACCGTATTAAATAGTTTGTGGAAACAGTTGATGCAAATTCAGCTATGCTGTATCCTGATATGAATGGCAAACCTGTGCCCAATTAGTATCTTAATGATTTGAGGCATATTTGTAGGGTTCCTTAGTACTACCTCTGTTCTGGCAGTAGTGGTGTGTTGTAGACATGTCCTTTTGGTCAGCTGTGCTTTTCCACTGTCAGTTCATCCCTCTTTAATTGCTGCTCTGCTCTCTTGGCAGAGATAAATAACTGGTAAACTGGGCCCCGCTCGGGCCAGGTTTGCATTCTGTGTTTGACTTGGGCCTGAATCAATGTTTATGTCGCCATTTACCAACCATCCACACTGTTAAATAAATAGTGTCGTTGACCTCAGCCTGGTCAGTGACACTGAGGTTTCTCTTCTGAGAGGCAAAGATCCATCTTTCCTGGGCTTGAGGTATGCTCAGATGCTTTGATGCAACAGATGTTAACATAGAAATTTGCATTAAGAGCAGAAAGCAGAGGCTGAGAGGTGGTACAGCCCAGCTCCTCGGTGCCTCTCAGTCCTTATGCAGCAGAAGGAAAGAACTCCCTGTGCCCTGCCATGAGCAGCAGGGATTTGGAGCAGCCCATATTGCACTGGAGCTGAGGAGGAGCACTCATACACTTGGACTCCAAACCTAGCTGAGCAGTGGGTTAAGAAGCCACCCTTTACTGCCTCTGGGCTCTTAGCTGCCTCCTCTCAGCAGGGAGGCCTGTTGGTTGTGTGCTAATTTGGATTCTGACAGCAATCAGTGAGGAGACTGGCCAGACCGAAGCCCCTGAGCTCCGTCTTCAGGCCAAATATACTTGTCCTAAGAGATGGGAGTGAAACTGTAAGCGTGAATTTCACTGGCAGAACCCACAGAGTGATTCCAGCCTCCAGTATGCAATAACTCATTTTGGACAAAGCTGCGTATCTGTTGGCCTGTGTGTGTCCTGCAGCGTGACATTCCTGGTGAGCCCCCAGCTCAACCCCTGGGCTCTGTTGCCATAGCTCTGTTTTGCTGCTGTTTGCCATTCCTAGCTAGATAACCTTCTGAGATTCCCATTACTTCACACTCTCAGTGGGTGCCCAGAATTCGGTTCAATTGTTTCCCAACTTTTTTGGTACATGCTTACAGCCCCCAAGCGCTGCTGCTGCCTTGTCAGATGACACTCCACCTCAGCAGCTCCCCAGAGGCTCTTTAGTTTCCAGGCTACCTATGGTATTTGTTTTTCTTGGTCTCCTCATTCCCAGGCAAGCAGAGCTTTTATGGAATTGACTTGTCTCACAGCAAGACCAAACTGTTTGAATTTAGCCTTTCTTATCTCTAAAAAGCTCTTCAGAGGTGAAATAACATTGCTATGTTAAGGCACAGTATTTCTTACAAATGTGTTTAGCAACCATCCAATGGCACCAGAGGTGGTGCTGTGTGCATTGCAGTATTTTACAGGGTAGCATTTACTTTTCAGAACATTTGTTTTCTGACAAATGTGGTTTGTCAGCAAGGTGGAATCACTACAGTTGCATTGGCTGTGGCTAGGGAAGATGTGAATTGAGGAGCCTCTACTATGTCCTGAAGTCCATTGCGGAACTAAGTATCAGGGAGGCATTAGGGTAGGTTTGGATAAACAACACGATCTGAAAATATTCTGGAACGAAGACTGCAGGTGAAACCTTTCCTGACCTTGTTCCACTGGAGAAGCAGCAGTCCCTTGCTCTGAGCTGAGTTGGAGGGAAGGATTCACTCTGTCTTTGGGAGGTGGGTGGTGGACTTGAGAACACCTGAGAAGGATTTCACCTTCACTGAGTAATTTTGTAGTGGTTCTGAGGTGAAATTTTATTCACAGGTTTCTGTCTTCCAAGTTTACATTTCCTCCTGTAAATTATGATACCCTTGAAATATGCTCACGGTACTTCTCTATGGTTTTTATATTTAAAGAAATAACTTTTCCATACTTTTTAAAGTAAAAAGTATGTTGTGTGGGTCTGAAGTTCTTTTAAGATTGACTTCACACTAGTGTTTCACAACTTATTACAGCGGAATCCAAACTGCTGTTCCCTAGATAGTCCATTTGTTTTCTAAGAACATTTTCTTTGCATTAGGCTCCTTCTTTTTATCTTATGTCATCCTTATAGTAGCTTCTATTTTGCCATTGACATTTTTGTGTGAATGAAGGCTGGATTTTCTAGAGGCACTTGTCTACTTGCTAGCTGTACATTGGCCTATTAGCTATATATTAGCCAAGAAGGCCAATGTTACCCTGGCCTGTATCAGCAATAGTGTGGCCAGTGGGGCCAGGGCAGTGACTGTCCCCTGTGCTCGGCACTGGTGAGGCCACACCTTGGGTGCTGTGTTCAGTTTTGGGCGCCTCACTATGTGAAAGAAATTGAGGTGCTGGAGCATGTCCAGAGAAGGGCTGTGGAGCTGGGAGGGGTCTGGAGCACAAGCCTTATGAGGACCAGGTGGCAGAGCCGGGGGTGTTTAGCCTGGACAAAAGGAGGCTCAGGGGTGACCTTATTGCTCTACCACCTGAAAGAAGGGTGTAGCCAACTGGGCTCTGGTTTCTTCTCCTGGATAACAAGGGATGGGACAAGAGGAAATGGCCTCAAGTTGCACCAGGGAAGGTTTAGATTCGATGTTAGTAAAAATTTCTTCACTAGAAGTGGGATCGGGCATCAGAACAGGCTGCCCATGGAAGTGGTGTGTGAAAAGTTGTATAGACGTGGTGCTGAAGGACATGGTTTAGTGGTGGACGTGGCAGTGCAGTGTTAACAGTTGGACTCAGTCTTAAGGTCTTTTCCAACCTAAAAGTTTCTATGATTCTGTAATTTAGCAAGGTATTGCTGAAGTAGGACCCTTCAGTGTATTTTTCTCTGTTGTCACAGGAGTTTGGTTCTTCGATATTTTGAAATGAAGGCTCCCTTCTCAGAGGCACAAAGGGAGAAATTTCCTCCTATATTTGCACCTTCCAGCTGTCTGTGGTCTACCCTGTGCCTCCAATCAGACTCTGTCTTGCTCCAGTGTCTTCCAGCCATTGCTGACACCTTAGTGCTTTCCCTCAAAGATTCTCAGATTTTTCACCTCTTTGTATTGGACAGCAGCCAGGTAGCTTTTGAGTGGATTTGATGTTGTTTCATACCCTTCCATGGTTACAGTTTCTGTGTGTGCAGTGATAGCTTCTGGAGCTAAATATTAGGGATATTTTGCTCTATGAATAGCTGGTAGTAGTATCATTTCTTACCGGTTGCCCAGAGTAAAGCAATAACAGGCAGTCAGAGGCAGAATGGTGTTTTAGACCATCCTAAACCAGTAGTCTTATTTTGCTCTAAAAATAATTCTCAGAAACTCAGGCCTGGCTCTTTCTTTTTTGTGTTATGCTATAATAAGCTTTCCAAATACTTCAATGGAAAGTTGCCTTAGACTTGAGCCAAACTACAATCTGGATAGAACACAAATGCAGGTTTACAGTTTGTAAATCACAATAATGGATGCAGGACAGTATGGTGTCACATTTTGCAAATTTATTCATATTTTTAACCCATACCTATTTTGGTATTATTCATGAGTTTTATGGGATTACAGGATATTTCTCTTTGGTTTCTGGCCTGGAAATGTTTTTGGGTTGACTTGAAACATCTAATTTGTCATGAAACTAAATGTTTCATTCCATCTTCTTATTGCTTTACCCTTTTAATTTTATTTTTTTTTTGAAGAAAGGTCATTTGAAACAAAAAGCCTAAATGTCTTATTTTGTATTCCTTTTTTACAGTTGGAAAAATTTGCTAAATTGAGCTTGCATTTAAAAACTATTTTTTGCAGTATACTATTTGCCAAAATAACCACACTAGTCATCTTGGATTAATCCTTTACTTACATTGGTATCTGTGAAATTTTTTTATGGGAGATTTGCCATATGCCCTTTGGAATTAAAAGAAGTGATACACTGTCTTAACAAACCCCAAACAAACAAAAAAAATCAACAACCCAACAAATAGACCCCCACAAAACCAACAAACAAAACCTCCAGACTTCAAAATGCTATTTAATGTTGCATATATTCAGAGACTAATATTGATACATGTTTAATAAATTTTAAGTCTTCTCTGTGGTAGACGTTGATGACAGTCAGTAACCTGACTGTAACATCCTGACACGCAAAACCTGGAGTAGCTGTGTGTTACTTGGAGTAAAATTTGCTTTATAAACAACCACAAAAAGTTGTTTACGTTGATGTGCAAAGACCAGAGCAACTGCTGTAGGCTGTTTCAGCAATCCAAACTTTTCCTTATTATGAAAGTAACAATAAAAGGAAGTGATTAAATGCAAACAAAAAGCTCTAATAGGACTGTAGAGCTGATTAAAATGAACAAAGTCTGATAGCTAGAACATTATCATGCTGCAGGTTTGCTCCTGGACTAGAATGCTGGTGTTCTTATTTCCTGCATGGTTGAGAATGGTTGCAATTCCTGCTGGAAGCGGGACAGGCTGAACAGGAGGCACAATAACTGCCTTCAGTGTGCTGGGCCTGGGTTTTGTCACATTCATCTTCAGTATTTTGCTTCTTAGTAATTAAGGTTTAGTTATCTAATTTGAATTTTTTAGGATTTCATAGGTATCTGGTAGCCCTCACCAAAGGGTTTTCACATTCATGAAAGATGGCACGCATACACTCACTTTATAGCAAACAGGAAATGTTGGAGGACTGCATAAAGAAACATTTCCTTTTAAAAATATGTTGAGTTACCATTTATATCAGAAGCAAGTGTTGAAGCCTGGTGAGAAAGCCTCAGCCTTATGGTGGCCACAGAGATTCTTCCTTGAAGGTGGAGGTTTGGATCCAGGTTTGTTTTAATCGACAGGAGCTTTTTAGTTGTCACCAGTCAGAAGATTGTGCCCCATGTGGATGTGACAATCTGCACCAAAGAGCTCACAATGTTAAAACTTGTCTGCTGGCCCGAGCCATACGAGTACCTCTGCCCAAGTCACAGAAAAAGGGATGTGGTGCGGAGAGTGAATGGGCAGATTAATGGACAACAGAAAATTCATACTGAGACCTAAATATGTCTCAGTGTGTAAGTCTCAATATGTGGCAGCATCAACAGGGTGTTGGTTGCACCTGGGTGATAACGTGCGTAGCTAAACTAGATTGCAGCACTCAGCGTACACAGCCCTGGTACTTGAGCCAGGATTTGTTATCAAGCTTTAGCCCCACGTCTGTCACATTGTACCTGCCACCCCTAGGAATGTGCACGCTGAAACTGAGTTGTTGTGTTTTCTGGAAGTGTATGGAAAATGTTTGGGTGATGCCAAAAGCTTCCTTCTTTAGCACAGGTTTGATGCATATAAACATGTACAGAAGCATACGCTTGCAAACACATCGCTCTACGTAATACAGGCTCCAGAAAAAATATTTTTTATCAGTTAAAGTGTTTGTGTTTGCTACCTTTTCAGAGCTGGAAGACTTAAGAAAGGAATACGAAGTCGTTGTAAAAACAGATACTGGCTGAGTACTCTGTGATTTAGCTGAAAATACTTCTGTGCTAATGTTCGTGTGTTATCACTTATACAGATGAACCCAAGTCCTTGGTGCTGATCAATAATTGATCAAAAAGAATAGCTTCAAAATGATTTGACCCTCCCCAGGTCAGAAGTGGGGCTGCCTCCCTCTGTGCTTGAGGCACAGATGGTGTAAGCCAGGTAGAACAGCTCAAGAGGAACACACAGACAACTGAAGGCAGAGTATTAAAGCAACAGTAGTTTCTGGTCTATATGAGCTTTTCTTTATCAAAAGGACTTTTTTAGCACATATTTTTATGTATCTCTTTTAGACAATGTGGCTTTTTTTAGCTTGAAAGTTCTGCTTGTATTTTATTATATTTCAAAATAGCTGTAATTTATTTGGAATCTCACTGCTATTTAGTTGTTACCACTGGTGCATCATCACTTTGGTTTTGCAAAAGTGTTACATGCAAAATATTGTACTATGACTGCTATCAGAAGGGCTTCCCTGCACTTTTATAGGTGTATTGTGTAGTGAGAATTATGTTAATTCTGGTGGTATTATCTTATGGTTCGTATATATGTTTGCGTTCACATATAAGTGTATAGATTTGTGCATATATTCGTTAAAATATACAAACACATATTTATGAACACATTTTTTTGAATCTAATGCAAAGTGGTAGCTTTATGAAAAACAGTTGCAATGTAAGACAGTTTTCCACTTAAATGTTCCTCTATGAGTCTGTATAATTGGTTTGTAATTGTTTCTGAACTGGATGAAGCCTCTTGAGGTTTAACAAGCTAAATACTACTAAGGAGCAACAAGAGATGCATAGCCATGCTCTGTTGTGTGTGATAGTGTTCTTTGTTTGTGGAAGAGGTTTCTATATCAAATAACAGGATTAAAAAGATCTGGTATATGATCAGTTGTTCAGGATCATAAAGTTAATTGATTCTGAGCTACATATCATGAAACTCAGTGGGAATAAGACTGAACCTGATGAGAAGGCTGCTGAGCGATGTTTTGAAATCTACACAGCTAATTTGCAAGGTCTGAGTCTAACCAAGTAATCTGATTTCCAGAGGTTAGAAGCAGTGTCAGTTCACAGTAAATGCAATGGTATCTCCAGATGAATTGGTACTTAACTCATCTTTTACTTCAGTGACTAAACAGAGATGCAGACATTTAAAGCCAGCAGCACTGAAGTTTGAAAATGATGGTGTGGTGCATATCAGTTTGGGATTCGCATGTTTTTGCTACCTGATGACATTGATGGGATTATGAGGACGATGTTTGATAATCATCAAGATCTCTTAGCTATAGAGATAATAACAGAGGTTTTAACACCTCTGATTCTGAAGATGTTTTCCATTTTTCTTGCCCAGAACTGCTTCAGCCTGGCCAAATTAAATACTTTTGCAGCAGCTTTAGTTGACTCACCCCCCGCCCCCCCAAATATCCATTCAGCTACAGCAGTATCCACGTGGTTCAGGGAGCCCAGAAACAGAAATTATTGATATGCAGTGTATCGTGCTCACTAAGCCTAATTAGCTGAGGCTGCCTGAAGTGCATTTGCCAAGAGAAGCAGGGAAAAAAAGTTTGTCAAGCTTGGGCTTCTAGGTTTGTTGTTAGAAATGTGACCATTAGGAAATAATGGGGATGGCAACTTAATCTCATTGCATTGTTGAAACTCTGGGTTTTTTTCAAACTTATTTGGAATCTGAAGTTCTAGTGCTGGCACTTTTCCTCACAGTCATCGGTCCTTTATTGTGTCAGTGATGTCCAGTTAAAACACATGATATAATCTTGAGAACAATAATACCTTCTAGTCTACCAAGTTTCTCTGTATGAAAGGGACCCCATGCAATAGAGGTCCATGTGGTCTCTAAGCCAAGGTTCTTTATTTTTCTTTCCATTTTATTCTTAGTTGTTGTATTTCCTTACTAAACTGCTGTGACATCTGGCTACAATGCTAGGGAAGGAAGAAGACCAAGACAAAATCAGCCAAATCATTAAAGTAACAGAAGTCAGGATTATTAGAGGTAAACTCTTTTTTACTAGCTTTACTGAGTTATTGCACGTCCAAGGGACTTCAGGCACTGGAAATAGTCAATCCAAATCCAGTCACCACCTTAAGCACTTGGATTTGTAATACTTCTGTTGAGACAAACTGAAGAGTTTATCACTTTTAGAAGAACATGTTTTACTCACAAAGAAAAATCCATTTGTATGCTGAAAACTTGTAACATAAAAGTTATAAGTGTAGTCCAGCAGGACACGAAAGAGGTTCTGCATAGAATCCCTGAATTATTCTGTTACAAATATTCCAAGAAAAATGAATTGTTGGTGCTGTTCAGGGATATTTCAGCACATGATACTGGAAAAAAAAAGTCTCTTCATAGTTAAATCTATTGTAAAGCTCAGATGAAATAAAATCTTGCCTCTTCCTTCTGAACCCAAAACCAAGATGACTAATACAATTCCAAATATTTTATTTATGCAATCATATGCATTTTAAAATGTACTTTTAAATGCAGCATTTTTATCTGTTGCAAGTTCATCTGTTTCAGAAATGCTCTTTGTGGAGCCACGTCCATGTATAGGTCACACAAATGAGACCAGAAGATGCAAAACTGTAGTGAGACATGATGAATTTAAAATATTTTAAGGTGTATAGACTCCTTCTTAGCAAGATATTTTTTTTTAGTTTTCAGAACTTACTCAAGTTCACATTCATAGGAATATTCTGTACTCTTGTTGACATGACCACCAGGAAACACCTTTATGGCACTAATGGAAGGGGAAGTATGTGTTGTTCTGGTTTAAAAACAACTGCTTTTGCAGAAGCCCTGAATTTACACTCCAATATTTTTGTCAGATTGTTTGCAGTCACTGCCTATGTCACTGCAAGTTGAAGTGATGGCGCCTGGAGAGTAATGTTAACATGATTCAGAGAAAATTAATTGACATTAGTCAGCACTTGTCTCTCATACTTTGGGTCATGGCCTGTTCTAAACTAACTTACTTTCTTCCTATTCAGTGATGCAGGAAGGAAGATTTAAAACCAGCAGTAGGGTATTAATAGTGTGACAGGAAGAAAAAGGTCACTGGAAACAAGAGGAAAGCTGATTAATAGGATCATCCTCATAGGTGAATTAGAATTCTGCAAATGACTATTTTATTTCTCATTCTTTCCCTACTTCATTTCTGGAGCAATACATCTGAACAGGTGCATCTGAAAAATGAGACTTTAAGCCTATAAGATTTTTTTTCCACTGAATTTCCTTTGTTTTTTCTTCAAGCATTAGTGTGCACTAAGCCAAATAGAGTTCCAAGCTGTTTGTACATTTTGAAGAAGAAATTACCAAAAAACCCCAATGTCAATAAAACTCCCCAACACTTGTCACCCCTGCAGCTTGCCATAGAGCCAGAGACAGCAAGGTACTACTTAGTCTAAGGGGCAGCACTGGCACAGGGATGAGTATATGGATTGATCATAAATACATTTAGGCTGCAAATGAGAAAAAATATATCTATGCATTCTTGAGCACTTTTGTGGGGGCAGAAAATGTGATTGTCCATAAGAGGTGAATTGCTATGAGGAGAACCCTGAGATGTGGTGACTGCAGACAGCTGGAGATGATGACCCTTGGAAGGTTTGTGGATCATCTTTGGGGAACAGGCATGCCTGAAAACAGCAAATGATACACTTATGTCAGATACAAGCTCTTATCTACCACTGTTCCCATTTTCCCAACACACCTGCCTGAGACTGGAGTGAGATCTGTGGCAGTCTAAGTACCGTGTCATAGCAAAGTGCACCATATGTTACCCAGAGAAAAATTATCCTGGCTTCCTATAAAATAGACGTAGCAATTAACTGCTGCTACCTTGATTTCCACCAGGAGCTCTGCATAAGCTACCATGCCCCCGAGGCAGTAGTAACTTATGCTCTGCAGTTTGCAGGCCTTATGGATGCACCTGCATACAATTCATCTGCATTAGGAGCCCTGGCTGGAGTTTTGGTTTGCATGGTAAGTCTATGCATACAGAATCAGATGTTTCAATCAACTGCGATGCCCCTTTTTTGTTACTTCTTCCATCTGTGGTGGCCAACGTGCACAGTGGCCCTTGACATGACACAGTTTCTCAAATATATAGTTCTAAGCTGACTAGTGAGACCTCAAAGTTGTACCCAACTCTTTAGGAAATGGTTGAGTGTTGTAGAAGTCACTATGAATTTTACTTTGCCAATATGCTGTGGAGGAGACTCTCAGGTACAGCTGTGATGCCAAAGAAGGCTAGTGGAGAAACTACCTGGGAAAAGAAGTGTGGAAAAGGCCTCTAGAAATTAGGAAAAAGCATTCCGAGAATTGGCCCTTTAAACAGGAGGGTGCAGTAGGGACTGGGTACCCTGAATTCTGTTGGGTTTTTGGAGTCCTGGTCTATGCAAAAGCAGAAGCACAGCTAAGCTCTGTTGAGGTAACTGGGAAGTCTCTGAGTGTTCCAAATAAATTCCCAGCTAACAGCCTGTTCCATGACACTTATTCCAGAGGAGACTGGAAAGTTGTACATGAGGCTAGGAAGGACATGGTCAGTGACTGACTAACAAGCCTGTAAGTGTATATATAGGAGTTTAAGATATATATATGTTTGCTAAGGTTTTTTTCCAAAAGTGTTAATAGATCTGTATTATATATAGAAGCAGAAGTTGGAGAGTCCCTGCCTGTTTTCTGAGCTTAACTGTGTAATTGTCCCCTAGATTCAGAACCTGGATTGTATTATTTTTTAAGATCAGTTTTCAATCCATCTGAACATTTCTATCCAGTCTGTTCTCATGACTCCTGATATCTCAGTGTGAAGTCAAAGCATGCAAGGATATTGTGCACTTGGTCAGCTGGTAATATTGTATATGTCAAATTCTTTACTGGTATTCAGGCTATTATAGAGGGTGAAATTTCATCACCCATGCCTCTGCATTCAGAGCTACAAATAGCATAACTCTCATAGGAGGAACTGTGGAACTATTTTGAAAAACTGAAGGGAGATTCATAATGGTGTTCACTGAGGTTCTGGTGTGGGAGCTGTCATTTTGGTTAATCTCTGAAATGCAAGCTGTGCACAGCACTAGGCAACCATGAAAACTTCATTTGCTGCAGAAAAATTGTGTATGGATATATATTTTTGCAAGATAAGAGAAAGAGAGTTTTCTTAAGTGCATTTTCTGATTGTTTTGATTAGAAGAAACAAGGCTGTCAAATCCACCTAGACCATTTCTCTATTCTGCTGCAACATTAAAAGTGGGGCGATACCTTTGAAAAGTTCTGCATGACCTGGTGAGGAAAATCTAATGGTTTTCCATTATGGTTAGAAAGCAGTTTGCTGCACATCCCTGCTCTTTGATGATGGGAGATTTGTGACAAGCCTGAGTGTCCTGTCTGAACTCGTTCTTCTGATTAACTGTAATAGTAAATAATTCTGTAACAACATTTGTCTGGGAATGATTGAGCAGTAGCAAAATTGCACTTCCCTTAGCCTGTTCTCTGTTTCTTGGCCCATGCAGAAATCTTAGAATTGGGGATGAATAGAGTAAAGAAAGGGCCTTGAGATTGCTGAGAAAGTAGGCATATCGTGTAGGAGATGTATCTAGGTACACATAAGCAGTCACTGTTCTGCAATTGCACCATGCTGCTGGGCTTTGCATCTTTTCTGGAATGTCCCATGGAAGAGGAATTCTATCTGGTTAAGTGTGGCATTCTCCTCAACAACTTCTACAAAAGTCAGTGCATAACTAGTTAAGGGGTACTTCTGAACTATCTCAAAATGTCCACATAGCATACTCTTGTTAGCAGGGACAAACTCCACTGTCACAAGGAGCTTCCTTCTGTTTGCAATTAATAAGGGAACACACTCTGCATAATATATTCACCTCCTTAGCATGCGGTGCAAACTAATTATGACCCTTGCTTGCTCCATGTACACATAACACAACATAGGCTTTGTCTGAGTGCCCATACCAATACAAATTGTTGATGCTACAGAAAATGTGATGTACAGTTTGCATTCTGATTTTTCCTGAATTTAGAATCAAGAACACTCTTAGAGATTTACTTGTGTTAGCAATTTTGTGTTGAGAAAACGTGCCAAGCTTGTTACACGTAGGGGCTTGCAGCTAAAATATTTTATACTAAGTTGTATATTCCTATTAAATAATTCACGTGGGCTGGATTGAACACTGGGTGTAACCCAGCTCCAGCAGGAAGGCCTGAGAGTCCCCCTGCCCTGGGAATACCAAAGGTCCTGTGAGTAAAGCCTTATCTTGATACATCTGTAGGATGGGGAAATACCAGAGTTTCAGTTCTCACCGTTCTATTTGTCATCTGGATCCTGTCTGAGTATATGGGCTGTTAAGTCAAAAGCAGTGATAGACTAGAAATGCTGACTTTCTGAATGCTGATGTCTCATAAATAAGAAAGAAACACAGCTACAGCTACGTCAAAACTACATGGCTTGGATCATGGATAGAAGCAGTTAGTAGTAAAAACTAACCAGTGTTCACAGGAAAATTAGGTGTTTTTAGGATGAGGTAGTAGGTGAGTAGAAGATATTAAGTTCTGAATGTTGTACAGAATTTTAGACTTACTAAAAGGTGTAGGTACCTCCTTAATACTTGAGGGTCCTGTTAGTCTCATTACATTTTTAGTCCTAAATCTGACTGGCTCCAGGAAAAGATTAAGGAGCACTGTGTTTATAGGACTCTTACAAAAGGCTTTGTCTTAGAATAAAAGCATCTAAGACTTGTGTACAACTTGTAATTGGGAACATGTAATCTGTAGCCTGCTTCTACTCTCTTAAATGGGTATGAGGGGGAAGTGGGTTGTATTAATGTAGAAAAAGATCTATCAATATTTTGCTTGGTGTTTAATGATAGTTATAATATTTTTAAGATGTTCTATGTTAAAGTTCCCACTGTCCTTAATCTGGATGGATAGATGTTTCTTGGCTAAAACAATTTTCAGAGGAAAGGCAAAGCCATCCTGTTTTTTTCAACAGTGGGTGAACTTTTTAGAAAATTGAAAAAAGTTGGCAAAAAAGAAAATCTCTATGTAGTGTTTGGAACCACCATTTCATTTGGAATTGAAGTTAGTAAATAGTAATAATAACAACAACACTAACAATAATAATCAAAAAAGCTTTCACAATTGAAATGAAGCATTTTCACTCCTGAAGTACAAATATTTTGATTGACACAAACTAAATACTTCTGTTTCTGGATGGAATACAAGAAACAAATGAAAAGCGTTTCAGTTAAAGAAAGTGTTTGATACTGTAACTCTTTGGCATAATCTACTTAGGGAAACCTTGTGAAAACTCAAAAATCTTGGCTGATCTGAATTCAGTTTCTAATTCCTAATCATTATGGAAATGTAATGACTGGAACACTTAATCAAATGTGATGTGAAACTCTAAACATTATTAAAATTCAACAAATTTGTTTTATCAATGTAATTTGGTCAGCTCCATAACCTTGTCCTGTGGTTAAATATCTTAAAGAATCCTGATAGAAAATATTCAAAAACTGCTCCTTTAACAGTGTCTTTATCTGTTAAAAGTGTTAAGGGTTCTGCTGTGATATGAGGCAAGGTTATTAGGTCAGTAAAAGAAGTAAAACCAGTTCATCTTTATGCTGTGTTGTAGAATATTTATTCTTCCTGGGACTAGTTCAGAGAATAAGTTAAAAATGGCTAAAAATCAAGTGGACCTGAACTGTAAAGAAAGGCTTTGCAATAAACTCTTCAAAATCTGAAGAACAGATCCCCAGTTAGTTTAACTTATATCTCCATGTAAGCTGATGTTCCTGTAGGTCATAAAAATGTTTGTTGTGGAAAAAGCCACAATATACAGGGATATGCTATGCAACAGACTAATTGTTGTGCCTTTATAACTGGTGCAAGACATTTTTCTCCTATGGCTTCCACTTTTGAATTGCAGTTTAACTAATAGCCCATGATTCTCTATGTTATAGGGCTGTTCACTGGTTTTCCACCACTAGAGAAATTACCATGATTTTCTGTATCCAAGGAGCTCTGACTTTGTCACAGCTGTTGTAGAAAGGAAAAAGGGTTTTATTGCAGGCTGGGCCATGTGTTTGCACAGCTGGTGCTTCATCAGACTGTCGTGATGTGACTGTACCTTCAGCTTCTACTTTGGTGGGGCTATCGAGTGTGGGGAAATCATTCTGGTTCTCTCATCTTTGCTGGACCTCTTGTGAACTGAAGGCAGTGATTGTTTGGAAGACTTGCTGGTAACAATATCAGCAGTGGATCTTCGTGGTAGTGAGGCAATCAAATCCTAAGAGAGGAACAGCCCTGTAATGGAAATTCATTTAAAATTATATTATGTGCTTTGTTTGCACTAGCCTTTTTTAAAATCTGTGCTTAGTAAAAGGAGGGAAACAGGAAGTGAGGTAGTACATGCAAATGAATTATTACATTTAGATAAATAGATGTTATATTTCAGAGCAGATATTGACCACATGCATTGTGCTTCACTGAACTTTTTCCTCAATCACACGATCTGTGTTAATTGACACAAATACATTTCCTGTAAGTTGACTCGGAAAGCATTTGTCATGTCTAAGATCATGGTAACACAGAACAGTTGGTAGGAATAGCACCTAGTGACTTCCACTTTGATAATGCAGTTACTTTTTATAGATATTTAATAACAGAATTTTGGTTCCTATCAAAAATCAATTTAGCAGATTTATTGGTTTGAAGAAGGATGTTAAATAATTAGGTTGGACTGCTCAGTACAAATCACGTGGAAGCTATGTAGAATTCTTTCCTGGCATTGATAGCAACATGAAGAATCACACATTGTTTGGAAAAAGTGTTAAAATTCCCAGAAAATTCTGTGAATCTTTGGGTGAAGCAGTAAAAATATCTCGTATCTGTTAATCTTGTTCCCTCACTTACCCTGCTGTAGTGAACTGTCGAAGGTTATGTAAGAACAGGGAAACTTTCCTTAAAAAACCAGAACTTTCAGTGAACATACTGGAGATCAGAGCTTGCCTACTGAATTGGCTCTTCCATTCAAGTTTGACAGTCTGTGCTTTTTTCTTCTTGTTATTTATTGACTCCATGGGGGAAAAAATGAAGAGAAGGCAGCATCACCTCTTTCGTGCTGCGTTGCTTCACAGGTTGGAAGATCCTGACTGTTTCTGGACAGTTTGGTTTATTTTCTAGTTGCTCCTGCACCAGCTTTGGAAATGAAAGGTTTGTGATAACCACTGGTGTAAACATCTAGAGCAAACAGCCAAAGTGCAGAAGTGTTGCTATGTTTTGACATATCAAAGGTTTCTAATCACAGCAGAATTGTGGTTTTTCTGGTTTAGTAGCACAACTCTGCACAGCCGACCAGTGGGGTCAGTCAGGGGGAAAAACTGGATATATTTGTACTGTTGCACTTGCAAAAAGTCCAGTGAACTAGAAACCACCACTGTATTTCCACTTGCCTGAGCTACATGATTCCAGAAAAGAGCAAAAGACGAGGGGACTTTTGGGTCTGTAAGACGTGGCAGGTTACAACTATGTTTTCCTTGTGGGCATTTGCAGCTAAAATGAGCTGAGATTATCCACAAATCTCATTTCCCTGTGTCTCAGATGATATCAAGAGCCTTCTAAAATTACAAGGACTTTGATCTGTCTCCTGTGCTGACAGCTGACCGTGTGGCATTGCTGCATGGCAAGAGGGATAAGGAAAGCTGCCTGTGCCTGGCACAGGGCACACTTTGGCCTCTGAGTCTCTCAGTGCTGCCTTTACTTATCTTAGATAACACTCCTTTGGCAGAAAATTTGTCAGATGACTTTTTTGTTGGCCAAAGTCTTTCTTTCACTATAGAAAGCAATTTCAATAATTTGCCTAAAAGTAAAAACTCTCTGGTTTTAAGTGTCAGTTAAGCAATCCAGATCAAGTACCTAGTCCAATCTTCATCTACCAAAGGCCATGGCAGTTGCATTGAACATTCTCTGGAACAACATAAACCCTTTTATTCCCAGTAGACTTCAATTTGCTCATGTAAAAATCAGATTTTCTTCTCTTTATAAAACCTTTAAGATATGTTAGTAAGCATCTGGTAATAAGAAGTGTTCTGTCACCATAACTGCACATCCTTTGTCAGGCCAGAACCCCTTTAGTTCTTGTCAGTGGGGATGAGAAAAAGGAGAGGCAGTTTTGGAGATCCCATACAATGCATGAAAGATAATTGAGCACCGGTGGAACATGACCAAAAGTATGTATGAGTAGAGAAAGTTTGACATGAGGAAAGTATTAATGAATAGTAAGTGTGTGAAAAATAAAAGGAAACAAGGGAAAGTTGCCTGATGGTCAGCAGTATCTAAAAACTTGGCTTTGGAGTGAAATGATATAAAGAAATACTCTGGAGAGAACATCCAGGCAATGCAGGCAGATTATCCAGCTTTAGCCAAAGCAGCCACTGTTTCTGTAGCAGTATCACATATTTGGGATGTCATGGTAAGATTCAGGCCTATACTTGACCAGAGGCAGAGCCCGAGGTAGGCATCCCATTACTAGATGTGGAGAGATGATGGGGTGACTCCAAGCTGTGTGTGTTTGTGCAGGCACACTCTAATCCCCAGCTCATTCTTGAACTGATTTTCTTTTTGTGCTATCCCAGTTAGCCCTAGGATCTGAAATACAGCAGCTTGGGATAATCCTAGGGGTACAACACTGTACTCATATCTTTATGGTGTTATAGTCCCACCAGCCCCCAACATGATGCGTGGGCTTCTGAGGGGTAGGGGTGGGAGAAACAGCCTAACACCTATGCTAGGGATTTCTTTTGTGGAAGACCTTTTTCCATATCTCTGAGGTTTTATAAGTTGGAATGAACCAGAAGACAGTTGAAGTTCTCACTTAGATCATATCAGTAAATTAGAAGATTGTTATAAGCAATAATCAAAAATACCAGTTCAACCTTTTTTTAAAAAAGAGGGGAAAAAAATAACATCCCTTTTTTATTAAGTGCCAGTGTTTTTTATTTAGTTAGTACTGTTTAATAATGATTTTAATTTTTCTTTACAATGCCACATGATTTCTAACTTTTTGTTATTTTGTTTTTATTCACCTGGCTTCTAGCCGAGGACATCATGACCCTCTGAATACTATTCTAAATCATCCTATAAGTGTGGATGATTTCCAGAATTGATTGGTCTACTGTAGAAATCTTAGAAGTGTTTTACTCTTTGCAAGCCATGGGGAGCAAAATGAGAATTTAGTGTCTGGATTATCTTGATTTTATAATTTTTCATTGATGTAAATTAGTTACTTTCACTTCCTTCGTTAAAACTTCACTACAGAGGGTAATCTGGACCTAAGTCATTAAAAGGTCCCACTGTAAAACCAATTTCAAGATTGTCTGGGTAATTTAATGTTTTTCATCTTTTACCTCCTCTGTGCTAGGGAAAATACTGTTCACATCCAAATATGTTAAATTATAGTAGTCCTGTGTTATTTATGTACTGTGTTAAGCTTACAGTTTTTGTATCTTTATGTAAAAATCGTAACATTTAAGTTTTGCAGCTTAAAAAATTCCAGCTATTTTCTAGAAATTAGCTCAAGGTTTATCACTGAGAAAGTCTAGCACTAAATAGACAAGACTCGGTTGTCACATGAACTCCAAATGTAATAAAATGAAATGTATTTTAGAAGTTTCAATTATTACACTCTTTGCTTCTACTTCACTGGATTTCTTGAGGAATTTAATGTGAAAACTAGCCTTAAAGAATGTGAAAAGTTAATATTTCTACTAGAGGGATGTTTTATTAGGCTTTGCTGTTTTGCTCATCATGCCATTAGCATATTAATAGCTATGTATTTTAAGAACAGTAAAATACATGTCTGTATGGTACAAGATAATGTGAGAAATTAAAAACAGTGGATTCTCTGTCTTCCTTCCTTGCTCTAGGTAGCTGTAGCATGTGACCTCATTTTTAGTCCATGGCTGTAAAAATACCCCATCCTTTAAACAGAGAGGTTACCTCGAATAACCCATCCCTACACAGGGTTGTATTGCTAGCTTTCCAAATCATACAAATTACTCTGAAGTGAAAACCGCAATGGAAACAGTCCAAAAGCACATTCTTGGCTCAGCTCATCATACCCTACGTTATTTGCCAGTTCCCTTTTCCGTGAGCTTTTGGGATAGTTTATAGAAATGTTCTGTGTATCACATTGAACACTCAAACCAATGTTATATCCTTCACGTTCATTAATTGCTGCTGTCAAGATACAGTGTGAAGAAGGAATGAATTGTTTCAAGTAGAATAGCACATGTATAGCTTGAGTTTATTTTTTACATTAAAAATTGACTGGTTTTATCATGTTTGTATACTTCTTCTAGTAAACATTATAATTCAATACCTGAAAAATAAATAATGGAATCAAGAGATGGAAAACATCTTTGTGATGTGCCACAAGGTGTATTGTTGTTGCTCACAGCTTCAACCAATCACTCAAAAACTTCTAGGTGGCTAAAATGCCTTTGGGGGGCTGTTTCTCAGAAAGGGATTTCAATGTAAGACTACATTTAAATAATCAGAATATCTGATCTGGACGGGGTATGTTTCAGGAGAAGGAATTTCAGGAATAAAAAGAGATGTATAGCTTTGGGAGGTGGTAATTCTGCAACATGCACACTGTTGTTTATATTGTTCTATACAGTGCCCCATTAAAGAAAATGGATTTCTCCATGATGACTTTGTTATAAGACTCTAGGCTTAACATCCATTACTTAATAAATGAAGGCCAATATGGACAAAAATTACTCTGTAAACAGGAGGGGAAGGGAATATTTAAAAGCATGCCTGAATATTAAGGAGAAACTTTCTGGTATGTTCTACTGAGAGGCGCAAGTAGGATCCATAGTGCTTAAGATGTTTAGAAGAACCTAAGGATCAGATTATGATATCCTTCTGTAGCTGGTATGTCCCATGAGTCTTCAAACAAATCTAATAAAAACCAGCTGGATTAGGAAAAGAGGATGTTATTCTGTAAAGGTAAGTGTATCATAATCTCACTATTAAATGGTAAATCCTCTGAAGAATTTTCCTAGAGTATTTTGGAACAGATATGTTATTGCTTTCCTTAACCATAACAGACAAAGCAGGGCTGAATTATGAAGACAACTACATTCCTCTGTAGAGGCAAGCAATATAGTTCCAGATCCTGAAAAATGAAGCAGTTACATGTTTAATCCCAGGGTTTGATTTCCTCTTTATTCGTGGGAAGGACTGATTAGTTGGTGATCTCAACCTTGAGTGTATCAGCTTGCAGAGCAGTTTGTTCTGAGACTACAGCTGCTTCTGACTAATAATTCATGCAGTAGATTCTTGAATGGACTGAAACTACACTTGCAAATGTTGCCATGGATTCAGAACATCTTGGGCTTACTGCAACATTTTGATATTAGCCACTCATGGATGTTTGTACTGCCCACAAACATTTGGATGATGACTACTCTTCACAATATTTTAGTCTCATTTGAATATTGTTATTCAGCTGTAAAAACTATTTGCTATTAATCTATTAATTAAAAGATTTTATATATATAGTCTGGAAGCAAAAAAAAAAAAACAACTATATAATGTGAATGACTGGTTATACAGCATAAATAAGAAGTGGGAAAGAGTCCAAGTGAATATTTCAGGAATTCTTTTCCTAAAGTTCGTTCATCTACAGCCCTTTCCCATAGCCCAGTGAAGTCAATGAGAGTTTGGGGCTTTTGGCTCAGACACTTCAATTGTCTGTCCTACAATTACAATAACAAACACAGCAGTAGTCAGTTTGCAAACAGCTGGTAATTGGAAAAAGGGCTGAAGTTGTCAGCAAATGTATTTGTCGGCACTGATTTGACCAGTTGTACACATTACCTTAAATGACATTTCTTCTCTTCCATGAGGAACATAGAGTCTGAGTCCAACTAGTTTCCTCAGTGCCTGTCATGCAGTGAGCACAGCAATCTGTGGTGTGTACCCTTTGCATGTTAAATACCCTCCAGCACTTGCTTTTTATTGTACAGAATAAATAGGCTGGTTTCCAATTCATTTATCAAAAAACATTTCTGGTAACACAGTAGACATATTTGTGACAAGTGGAGATAGGCAGCTCTGTCCAACTTCAGATTTGCCTATTGATAACAGTAGATGCTAAATGTTCTCTCTTGGCAGGAGAATGATGACACTTTTAGAAGAAAAAGATACCTTCATCCAAACTATAGTGGTTTTTCTTTCTTTTTTTTTCTTTCCTTTTTTTTTTTTTTAATTTAAGAACTATTTATATTGGGCATCCTAGGTCACAGTTCCTTAAGACAGATCAAGCTTATGTGGTAGTCAACAATGCTCACAGAGGAGTTGATTGAATTCCCGTGCTTTTTTATGTCTCATGTAAAATTCAAATATCTCCTCTGAATTTATCTGCATTTCCAAAGGTCCATTTGCTTGAGAACTGTGGTAAATCCCTGGCTCAGGTGGTGCCCACTAGATGCCTGTGTGATGCAAGTGCTGCTTTTCTTGAGCTTTCTCACATTTCCCTTTTAAGTTTGCAAGAGCCAGCAGCTATCACATCAGCTCATGGCCATTCTTCTCTTTTCCACACTCTGTGTGTGGATAACTTCCTTTTTTTTTTTTGAGTTTTTTTTGTTGTTGTTGTTTTGGTTTGGTTTGGTTTTTTTGATTTTTTTTTTTCTATTTTGCCATCTACCCCCTATCCTCGCCCATTATATTTTCTTTTCTTTTTAATCCCATTTACTTCATTCATCCCTGAGCACGTGCTTTTACAGCCTGGACATCCTGTAGTAAAAAATACATGTTGGCACACTGTTCCTTCTAAAATTCTGTGTTTCTTTATGTGGCCTACAAATAGGAGTGAAGGAAGGGATTACTGGTGGGTATGTCTTAGCCCTGGTCTTTGTGTCTCCTGCTCCTGTTACTCTGGCAGTTGTAAAACCAGAAAATACTATGGTACTGTCTTACTGTCATTGACATATGAAGAAAAAGCAAAGCATGAAAGTGAATTAAGAAAGTCTTTTGTGAAACAAAGCAAAAAAATGGAAAAAACAAGCAAAAAACAAGATGAGTTTTGTTGCAAATTATTTTTATTCCCTGTAGCAATGGGACCTGCTGTTTTCTGCCTTGAGATGTGGAGAGCAGAAAACTCTTATTTCTCCTAATTTCAGACAGATCCAGATTGGGATTCCTATAGTTAGAGAGAAAAATAATGGGATGGAGAGAGAAGACATGAATCTTGATACTCTCCACTGCACTGATAGGGTGAAAAGATACATAAGAGGCTTCACGTGAGTTAAATCCTCTCCTGTATTTCATACTTATGCTATTGTCACTTCTTGTCTGTAGCAGCTACCATGGTTTAGTGCCATAGTTTCCTTTCCATGACTTTTCAGATTGTGGCTATACAGATTGGCATGGGATTTTAACTTACAATATCCTCATAATAGACTGAATAGTCTGCAAGGAAGTGAATGTCCAGCAAGAATATGTAGGGTCTTTGACATTACTGGTTTTGCAAGCATCAATTTTGCAGTCATCATATTAAGCATCAGTTGATGAAGTTAAAGGATGAAGTGCTGAAATATGAGCAATTTGTTATGATGCTAAACAATTAGGAAAATAGCCAGTGTGATGCACATTCGATCAGTTGTGATGATGGCACTATTGATCATGCAGTAGCTGTCTAGTGAAAGGGAAGGCTTATTCTGTCTATTGTGTGTCTTTTTCTTTACCCTAACATTGTGGGTGTTTTCCTTTGTGCTCTTTCCTTGTTGCCTAGTAGACTTCCCTTTGGGCTATTAAGGATGATTTTTTACGTTGGCAAACTTCTCAGTATCTTCAGCCACCAACCTGTGATCTGCTGGATGGACAGTGCACAGCCTGGATCGTCACAAACACCCTTACTGGGGTGCTTAAAAGGTAAATCCTAAAGTGGGAAATGGAAAATGTGAAGTCAAAAGGATCACAAATGGAAACTGGTTGAAAATTTGCCTGTCACAATTTTTCTACCAGTAATTATCATGTCAAGACTAGAAATATTCTATCCACAGGGAGCTAGAGGATACTATGCTTTTAAAAATATTCTATTTGCCTGATAAGACTTCCTTCTCTGTTGGCTTGCTAATCATTTTGACTATTTCTTTTGAAGTAAGAAACAGATGGCAGCATTCACTGTAATAAGTGCAGCAAAACATGCCAGCCAATTAGGGATGTTTCAACTGACTTAAAACCTGGATCCTTTTCCAATATTTTTCGTGATTTTTTTTCCCCCGTCTGTATGTCTCAAGGAAATTTTTATTTATCATTTGTTTAATAGAATCATAAAATTAGAGATTAAAGGAATCTTAGGTCGTTAAATCTCTAGCAATGAATCTGAAACCACAGAACTGAAATAGAGTTTATGTATTTTTTGTTTTCCAAAGGTTTCTTATTGTCTGCCATAAAATAAGAACTCCCAAAAAGCAAATACCCTTATTAATGTGAATTCCATCTCTCACTTGAATAGGCCAGTATGAACTGTATCTCTATATGATCTTAAAATATTTACTGATAATTCAAACTGTAGTGCAACAAACTTTACTTAATTCAGTAAGTTCATCTTCAAATATTATAGCATTTAAATATCTCTTTCTTAAATCATTAATGTCAGGTTCCTGATATTGTGAAATCGTAATTCTTACAGTTCACTTCTAAGCAACACTTTGTGGGTGATATATTCCCCACTCACTTTCTCGTCAGGGAAGGTTACTGTCCTCTCATTTCCTACCAAAACTAGGGAGAGTTTAAGATGTTTTAGATCCCTCAGAAAAAAAGATTCTTCTTTGTCTCATGCTATGAAACCAAAATTAGAGGTCACTGCTGAAAATGCAGGTCACTACTGATCTGCTCCTTAAGCACCTCTTAATGCCTTTATCCCTTTCTAGCAGTCAGTATTATTGAGACTACAGAAAAAAAAGGGCATTTTGACTTGTAATATGTGATTTTACTCCCTGGTTGTGTAGTACTTTGATCATTTTTTGTGAGATATTTCCTCACTGTTCCACTGTTTCACTTCAGAAGTAGGACTGTCCAGGTTTCACTGCTTTAGGATTTTCAGCTCAACTTCTATTTCTTTATTTTATTCTACTGCTTTCTGTTGCAACATTTCTATTCTTAAGATTATACTCTCTAAATGTCGACTCTAATACCATTATCTGTATTTCTCAGCTAATCTTTTGGAATCGCTGTTCTTCAATGACTTCCCAATTGTAGTCAATGAGCTTCTAAGAATGTAGCATAAAGCAACACTGGTGCCACTTATTAGGGTCGATTTAGCCTATGAAAGATATGAAATTCTGCTTTAGGCAGTAAAGCAATTTTCAGAGTAGCATGTCAGCTTTTATCAGACTTGGTCTGTTCTTCCTAAATGAAGATATTCTGTCTGTTTATGGGTGACTATGGTCACTCTGGGAAGCATTTGGTGGTAGTTAAGGGTAAAATTGTGATTGTTCTTCAAAATTAGAAGTAACTAGTAGCTCTACAGTGATGATTTAAATTCCTTTTTTAAATTTGTTCAAACCACAAAGCTGTGCGTTGTTCAGTGATTGAATGCATTTGAACTTATGGAACTTTTCATTTAATGCTGTTCTGCATTGTTTTTGGCTAAAGCCCAAGCCTCACATCTTCTAGTTGCAGGATTCCTTTTTGCAAACTCCACCGTTTGCTGAAGCCTCAGTGTAACATGAGACCATCCCTGTTTCCCAGCAGGCAGCACATGAAAGGTCTGTCTGTTGACCAGCTGCAAAGACAGGTGTTATTCTCCTCTTCTTTTTGCTTCTCTTTTTACTTGGTCTTGTAACTTCCCTAACAGCATCAAGTCCTGAACAAAATGAATGATTAAACTTGATACGCTTGGAAAAAGCTGTAATTCAGGTGGTGTGGAGCTGGGGATTTTGGCCTAAAGTTGAATGTTCTTGACTGCTTGTTTGCCACATTCTCATTGGGTTTCCAAGAGGCTGAGCAAAACAGGAAATCCAGCTCATAAGGATAACTGCAGAGATCCCAGGTACTGAGCATTTACCTTCCCAGGGCACTGAGCACTGACAGCACCTGTCACTGCAGATGCTGCAGGAGCCTCAAGGTTTGGATATTGCACATTTGTACTCTGCTTCCCTACCATGAAAGAACTGCACACAAGTGATTGCATGTAAAAACGCAGGTGAGTTCTCAGTGCACCCCTCCCACCAGTATCTATTCCACAGGCATGTTGCCTGTGGGTTAGTTCTGTCTCACTGCAGTCATGAGGCTGTGTGAGTCAGAGACTACTTCTGTTGTGTTCAGGGGTCTGTAAGAATAAGTAAGGCCTGAGAATGATGTGCAGTGAGATCCAATCCAAAACTTAATCTAGGTTCTTTACCCATTATTGATGAAATACGTCTCTTCTTCCTGATTTTATCACTATCATGCTTCCAATATTCTGTTTAATATCTCATTTAAACCATAGCCTTCTCTGCCACAATCATTTTCTCATACTTTCCTGTATGATATCATGTACATCTGTGGTGTTCTACAGGTAAGAGGGAATAACTCATTTTAGGAGCACATTATTTCTCTCTCTTATTACTCCTCTAACAGCGAAGAAATGGCAACTGGAACTTAAACTAATCCAGAGCTTTAACTTTCTATCCAGTGAGAATAACTCAATCTAGTAATGCTTTATCCCTCAGTTAACATAATTCTAGGGAAAATTTACAAGTCTACATCAACTTTATGAGGCCTGTCTCAACCACTCAACCCATATCTGGTATTGCAGCCTGGATGACTGTTGGAAGTATCATGGGGAAAACCTAATACTGTGGCCCTTGGAAAGATATTGTCTTAATTTTTGCAGTGGTTATGACAGTGCAACCTGGCCTTATTATATATATAAGCAAGAGTTTATGTTACTATCTATTAGTAGTTAATTATTGTCAGCACAGGGTGGAAAAGCCATGCAGACATTCTGAAAGCCTTTCTCTGACTCATGATTTTTCTAAAAGCATTAAC
Source organism: Cephalopterus ornatus (assembly GCA_013396775.1). Taxonomy (NCBI): domain Eukaryota; kingdom Metazoa; phylum Chordata; class Aves; order Passeriformes; family Cotingidae; genus Cephalopterus; species Cephalopterus ornatus. Next base: position 830,668 of record VZRE01019413.1, read on the forward strand.
AAGTCAGAGGACTGACACTCTGTAACTTTAGTTAAATTACAGTTTAATCATTGATATAAATTTTCATTATTAATTTGATTAACATATAACTTTATATTGAACATTTGGATATTTTGATGTACTAAGTTTGAGCGAAACAAATTATGGTAATATTTCTTTAAAAAGGATCTATTACAAATAAGAAATTATCATTCAATTGCAATGAGGTGGCAGTGACCTCACACACTAAAATAATTAAAAGTACTGAAGACACAAACATCAGTCATTCTTAAAACTCTAACCACATCCATTTTCAGCTTTTCATTGCATAGTCAAAAAGCATTAAGTGAACTATAAAATATGTGAAAAAATAACTTGGCTGATGGGACAATAATTTCATCCATCAACTAGTAAAACTCCAGTCATACTAATCTTACTCTGTTCTAGCAGAGTTCAGGCAATCTTCTGAATGTTTATTAGCAATTTTTATTACCTTTTAAAAATTATGGTGAGTTAGAACATGTAGAAATGCTGATAGTTCTAGGTTTTATTTCTTTTTCCTTTGTCTGTCTTAAGTGAAACCCCAGTGATGCTCACAGGGATTTTCCTTAGGGATTGAGTAGATTTGAGTGAGATCTTCTTCAAGATATTTAAAGCAAATATCTACACTCACAAAACTGTATCAGGATATCTCATTTGCTGAACATGAATAGTGAGAATGTTGTTGTGGCCACTCTAATATTTCTGCTATCCCTGACCAAAATGTTGTCCTTGACTCACGAAAATTTTATACATTATTTACTGCCTAAAATTGTATTGACCTGTAGATTCTAGTCCATCACAGGACTCCCGCTGGTGTCAATGAAAGAAAGATATTGTTGAAAGCTGCTTTAGATGCTTCATATTATTTGCTTCTAAAATAGAATTGTATCTGGAGCCTCTGTTGCTTGAGGCAAAACATATTACTTGGAGATTACTCTTACTGAGGTCAGGGATTGACAAGCTTACATTTCTGAGTACATAAATCAATATATTTCTGAACAGAAATATTCCTTTAAATCTTTCAAGATTATTTACCTCTGGTAATGTGTAAAATAGTATAGCCTTACAGATCCTGTTTACTGGAAGTGGCCTTCACAGGAAAAGAGTGACCTTGTAACAAAACCTGTTTCCTCCTTTTTCTCTGGTCTCACATGGGGTATAACTGGATTTCCATAAACAACACAAACGAAGCTGCAGTGAGATATGACAGTGGAACTGTGGTACTTTCAGTTCAAACCTTGCTTTAAATGTAGACCACTGATCTTCTATTTCCAGAGCACTCTGCTTGGGCAAAGCAGACTAGAAATCGTTCTCATGAGAGGGTTTTGCACCCACATTGTCTTGGTAAAATGACAGCAGGATAACTAAGTCAGAAGAATCACATCCTAAATTTCTGTTGTGTAAATGTGGATACTTGGTTGTATTGTGAAAATAGTGGATATTATTAAAATTAACATGTTTGTTCATATTTCACAGGTTACAGGGTATTATAGATAGCTTTATTTAGCTTGCATGGTAACTAATACACTCTTTTATACTGACAAGGAAAAACTGTGCTGATACTTTTGGAATATGACTTTTCAGTCAAAAATCTGCATTTTTACCGCTGCTATCTTATGACTTCTTTTAATATCTTAGCCATTCAATAGATACGTTTGCTGAGCCTGCAAGACTGAACTGTGTTGCAAATATAGTCTGGTTTTATATAAGTGGACCAAAGGATGGGGGTTTCCGGAATCCCACCTGCCTTCTGCCTCCTCACCTGCCAGGCTTATGACTTATTCCCTGCAGAGGCTGCTGGGGGGTCCAAGCCCTGGTTCAACAGTCCCCAGTTGTGTAGTAGCTGTCTTGGTGTTGGAAGAGTTCAGAGCTTTCCAACTCTCTGTTTTCGCATTGGCCAGACAGTGACATCAGCTTCACTAAGAGGGAAATTCCTAGCCTTGGGAGGTCATTGACACAGTATTTGCAAATATTACTGCTAGTGTAGTTTTTCAAAGTACTTTAAAAAAAAAAAAGTCAATGATTATGTTTAATCAAAATCATATTCAAGTGGCAGTAAAAGACTTTTAAAGCAACAAGAATTTTTTTTTTTAATTAATGCTAAGATGCTTTAAGCTGGGCCTGCTGTAGGTAAGTATTATGAAGAGCTGAACTGTGGTATTCTTATCAGATAAATATTTCCCTTAGAGTTAAAATAACTTACTCAGAATTCCTACATGTCCATATTTTTCCAAGTCATATCACAACCCCCTTTGGAAAGTAGAGATGGATGTGCTGACAGCTGTGGATCTGATTCTTCACGGCCGCTAATTATAGCATGGTTGAGTTCTGCAGTAGTGCATCGCACAAAATATTTGTCTTATCTGGACAAGACTGATAATGTGGAGAGGAGTAATTATTTTCTCCCCTGCTTAAAATGGTCTGCAGATACCAGGGAAAACCAAGCCTAGTGAGGATAAGTGACTTCTAGCATTTTTGAAGATCTACCTAAAGACCAGATGTCCCTCAGATTATGTACTCTCATATTTTTATAGTTGTCTTCTGTTCTGAGGAGACCTTGCTCTTTTTCTTCCCTCAAATAGCAGGGTTAGTGGATGGGCATTAAACAGCAATTTTTTCTGGATCAGAAGAGATTTGTTGAGCTGAAGAACTGCAGAATTTGGCTAAGCATTGCCAAATTAAAAACTACCCCATTACAGTGGGTTGTTAAGTTAGTGCCATACAAAAAATGCATGAATGTACAGGACTTTGTTTTATGTTCCTTTCAAATCAAAGGTTTATTTCTGAGATTTTGGCCATGACCAGTGCTTGAGGCTTCTTCCCCTCAGGTCTCAGGATTTAATATTTTGATTCAGAGGCTAGAAGTATCTTGGCATTGTTGATGTTGGCATTGGGATGAATTGCAGTACCTCAGCAACTGTACGAGCAAGAAGTAAGCCACATCAGCTCTCTGTGACCATGTGTCAAGGCTGGCCCACAATAGGGTGTCTTCACGTCCAAATAGCTGTTCATCTTGCGCTCAGTGTGCAGGAATGTGCTCTTGTATTGTAAGATTTAATTTTGGCTCTCACTTATGTTGATACATCATTGATTTCAGTAGTGTTTCATCCAATATTCCTTTGCCTGTTACACAGAGAATCTGGCTCTGATAAACATGGAGGGCCTGACATCCTCCACTGAAGAACAGACAGAGAGAAAGGGCGGCACCTTTGAAACATATCTAAGAATATCTCCACCTTTCTTCCCCTCAATGAGAAGTCCTTGAAGAGTGCACTTGGCTGTAGAATAAGCCAATGCAGCCTTGAGTGGACTGGCAGAAATCTGTGTAAACAGATTTGCCAGAAAGGAAGAAAGTTGTTCCATAGCTTGTGACTTATGGAAGATATGAAAACACTGCAAAATTTCCAGTGTGTATGGCCATGCTCTCATTCATACAACAAACCCTGCTAACCTCCTACCCTGCTGTGTTGAGAATTGCTAGCAGTGCCAATCTTATGGATCAATTTCTAGCTACTGCCTTCTTTTGGGCCTCTGATAGCATGAGAAAATGTGCATGATCAAGAAGCACTGAGGCTGCTAGATTCATGTGTTCCCTGTAGGCACATCCTGTACTGGACCTGCTGTAATCCTGAGTTCTGCACTAAAAACAATCTGGTTTTGTTACAGATGCAGAGGTATTTACAGGTCAATAGAAACAGCTTTGTCTCTGAAAGTCACAAGGATGTTTCCTTATGCATGAAACCCCTCAAAGAGAAATAAAATCAGCTATCTTCTCCAAAGTAACATCACAGAATGCATTAGCCAGCAAAGGCAGCACTGTCACAAATAGTGACAGGAAATAGATAGCTTCTGAGAAAGTGCAATGTGTTTAAATTCTCTCAAGTAATAAGGGATTTGCTTGCCCCTCTGTGGGAAATACAAGACTCGTAGTGAGCTCAGATATGAGCTGAAGTTACAATAGAAACTGTTTGCATTTCTATGTTTGGATTTCAAACTAAATTCCAGAGAGTTTGTAATTAGGGACTTCTACCGACTTGGTTTTAATGTATGTCACCTATATATAAAGACAGGATCAGAAATTGAACTAAAACATGCATTTAGGTTATGCAGATTCACAAGATACCATGCATCATCCAAGTTATGATATTTATTACTGTATGGTATTAAGTAGTAGTAGCAAAGGAAATATAATACATTTTGGATAACCCTCTTTAATACCAGGCTGATTTAAACCTGCAGTGGGCCTGAGAATTCATCCAGACAGTTACCCTGGCTCAGACAATTTGCAGTAGCTTGAATTCCTTGCATCATCTGAGCATGTGTAACCTTTTGTTTTGGGTAGGAGGAAACTTGGCTGCACAAATCTCAGATACTTCAATTTTCACAGGCTAATTGTATTTCTGGACTCCCCTTTATGAAAGGTAGAATGTGATATTATTTCATGGAGGCTTTAGTTTATAAAGGTATTGCTGTAGAAGTAACACTTTTTCTTTCATCTTTAAAGGACCGAATTCTGCAAGTCATGTTCTGTAAGTGATTTTCTCAGATAGCTCATTGACATTTCTTGCTGGGTTTTTCCACATAAACAACTAATGCAACTCTAAATCTCAAGCCTGTACCGCACAAAAGCTGTGCATTGAACTGGCACCTATTTTTCTTGAAAACATTTGTAATTTCATTTTTTGACTTTAAGGAACTCTGCTGATTGATCCAAAAACCACCAGCTTCTCCAAAATTCAGTTCTCAGCACAGTGTAAAGACTATAATCCCAGCATCAGATTTATCATGTTTTAATTTGACCAGATATGTCAGTAGTTTAGAGGGTTTTGCACTAATAAATTGCTTAAGGTTAATGTGAAGTACCTTCAAATCACTGGAGATTTCATTGTGGAAAATACTTTGCAAAGCTGCATGTCCTAAATGGCGGCACTCCAGAGGCTGGAATTCAAATCTCATTTACTGTAAATGACTGGCAACCAGAAGATGTATAATATTTTTTTTTAACATACTTAATAGAATATAGGAGGAAAGGGGGCTGATTTTTCAATTCCCATATAATGCTCATGGGCTTATTCAAGAAAATAACTGTAAATAAAGGAAATACTTGTCAGATAGTAATTAGGGTAATGTGTGAAGTGTTTGAAAGTAATACTGAAATGTTCTCAAGTAGTGAGTGTAGAGATCTTTCTGTTGCTTCTCTGTCATTTGGCAATCCCAGTTCAGGTGAGGTTGGAGGAGGGCTCAGTGCTCATCTGAAACTTCAAGTTAGAGAGGCCTAAAGGCAAGAGAGGAAGAGTTAAATGGATGGTGAGTGCTTTTCAAAATCCCACATACAGACCCGTAGTGCAAGGTATATGGATGTGGGTGGGCTCTAAACCAGGAGCCTCATGTTCAGCTGATAAATTGATGCTCATTATTTGTGGTCCTTCCTATCCTAATCCACCATCTGGGAATCAAGCGAGTTCCTAAAAAAGAAAATTTGGGGTCTAAATATGGGCTCTTATTTTTAAAACTACGTGTGGACTTACACAGCATCTCATAATTGAGTGGAGTATTACTCTTCATAATGCTATGAGTTATATGCTTTATTTAGCTCTATGAGTTTTCAGTATCCAATTAAAAATACAGTAGTTTCCATCCTAATTTTGATAACTAACAGATACATTTATGAACATTGAGAGGGATAATATTTTGCATTAAAGAAGTTATTTTTTTTAATCATTTTGAGGGACTTATTTATCCATCTGCTTCATCCCGTAGCAGCCATCACTTCCCCCATTCCTGTGAAGGAGATCCTATGAAGTTTCCATTCTGAGGAGAAAGAAAGAAAGTAACTTAGAGTAGAGTACAAATAATGTCCCTAAATATTAATGAAGGACTTTTAGTAGGTCTTGCCAAAGACTGTGGACTAATCAGGCTCTTGATGTGCCACATAGTTCCCATTGCCACATGTAGTAGACTAAGAAACTTGGATTCTATTTTTGGCTTTGCCATTGACTGGCTGGTGTAACCCTTGGCCAGACATTTAATTCCTTTGTGGTTTTGTTTTCCCTCTTACACGTAGCCTGTTTTGTCTGTTTAGTTTGTAAGCATGCCTGGACAAGGAATTTTCCTGGTGGTGTTTGTATAATGCCAGGCTAGAAGGGATCGGTCTTAGCTGGAGCTTTAATGTGCTACCTGATTATAAAATTATTATCATGTTGGTACAGTTACCAGTTATCCCAGTTTATGCTGCTCTGACAGTTTGCTTCATTGACTCTTACCAGTGTGGATGAAATCAGAGTGGGTCCCCATGTATTCCCACAGCAGGCATTGTTGAGCTATGGAAATAAAATAATCAAAACAAAGAATGTGTTGGAACCTTCTGTGTAATCCTGGCACCATTTGGGTTGTTGTAACAACTCTTTCTTTCTTTGGGCTGAATTGGTTTCGGGATAGAGATTGTAATGCTTGGAATGGAAGCCACAGTCTCTGCAAGACACTGAGTGAACTGTGGCAGGTTACATCACTTGGGTTAAACACCTCTTTTCACAACTGGGGCGCTTGCTGGCACATTCTGCAGCAATGTCACAGGCTGTGTGTGCTCAGAGACTGAATTACCCTGTTTTACCCAGTTCCCCTCTGAGCTGGAGAGGAGTCCCACTTGCTTTTGATGGGAAAGTAAAGAGAGTAGAGAATGAGCTAGATGTCAGACTGCTAGACTGGCTACAGATAGTTTTCTTAGATCAAAAGCTCTCATGGCAATTTTCTGAATACATATAAAGTCAGAGAAATATTCCTAGAAATGAATATTCCTATTCCATCCAATGTGCTTAATTATATTCTAAATAGATTTTTCAATATGCCTCTCAACTTTTCAAATGTTGCCATACACGTGATTGCTTTCACAAGCCCTCTGCAACCAGCCCTGCTGGGAATCATTTGTACTGCTGCTATCCAGGGTGGCAACAAACCGTGAGACCATCCTTTTGGGCTGTGATCAGGAGGCGGTGTTCTATGTCCTGAGCCATGGACAGGCAGATCTGTTCACCCACACTGTATTTTTAAGGTGTGTCTTTGAGGGCTTTCGAGAAGGCGATGTGAATAAAACTAAAGCAATAAATGGAAAAAACCCAAAACCTTAGCCTGGGAAAAGGGCACTGTTCAGTAATAAAAGATTGTAGGGTGTGACTTTAGAGGTTGAAGGAATGTCAGTGACATACTTTTCCACAAGGTCAGTGGTGAGCTATGCTGGCTGTAGAAGAAGCAACTTCACAGTACTCCTGCAATAGGAATAGGACCAGAGGGAACAGTATAGTAAGGTAAGAAAAATCACCTGATTTTAGAAGATTTATTTTCCCTGAAGAAAAGCAAAGATTTGCTCTTGAAGAGTCAAGTGACATCCTGATTGTAGCAAAAGTTCTGCTCTCCTTTTGCATGCCTGCTGCTTTCTTAGGTTAATCAGCACTTCATAGCAATTCATGCAAGTCTCTCCTGGGAGCTGTGCAAACACACAGTCCTATTTCACCCATGGCGGAGAATGCACAGTCCCACTACTGTAGAAAGTGGTGTTAGTGGCTTGTCCTTAGACACTAGCAGAGCTGGGACTTGAACTCAGAATCCCAACACCACCACAGAGTCCACCCGTGTTGTCTCCTTGCAGTGAAAAGTGATCTTTGGGTGTTCCAGAACTGGCTTTTTGTAACAGTAAAAACCTTGATAAAGTGGTAGAAATGTAGTACTGTAAATGCCTAAGATGAGTTACTGAAATAAGAGTGAACAGAAAAAGAGCAGGTTCAAAAAATGCCTCCATGTCCAACTATGTATGCAATATTCCCCGTGAAGGATTTGTTCGGACTCGGACAAGGATGGGGAGAATACATGTGCCTCTCATATGTGTACATAGATCCTAGTCCTTATAATGTTGTTGAGCAAAAGCTCTTCTGTATAGCCTGTCCTGTGAACTGTACCGTGTATTACATGTCCTTTACATACATTAGCTCCATATTTTCCTATCAATACAAAAAAAAAATTATATCTCCCTCTTCTTAGTGGAGTGAGTTTAAATATCAGACGGATGAGACAGCAGAATCTTTCTCCATTCTGTTGATGCTTGTTTGAACCCTGGGAAGGCCTTGATGAAGTGAAATGCTGAAGTACATGTCCTGTGAGGTGAGGAGGGGTGGGGGAGGAGGCACTGAACACTGGAATGTGCTGCAAGTTAATAGTGAGAACTGACTTTTCACCACTGTGTTCCTACTGACCACCAGCACTGCTGCATCCTCTTAATGAGAGTCCATGAGCTGAGGAAAGTTTCCTGTTCTGTCTGCTAGGAGCGCATTCACACTTGCTCAATTGCGTAATTTATCTTTAATTACTGTTTCCCATATTAATACCATTTTGTTTTTAAGTAAGTCTCATTTTCCCTTCAGTATTAGCACCAAAGATTTCACCTCAGGTCTTAATTTCTCATTTGCTATTGATGTGTCATCCCACAACATTAAATGAGGATTCACGATTGTATCATCTTGATCACTTCAGATCCTACATAGTAAATAAATTATCATGATCAGTTTGGCATGTTACAGAAAACAGTTACCATGCATTATTCACAAAATAATCTGGGGAGTCATGGATTGTGTCTGAATAACAGATTCTTCTGGTCACCTCTTGGGAATATTTAAAATCAGGAAATTTGAGAAATGCTTATTTGTTCATACTGTTACAAATGGTGTCTTTTGATAAGTATGAGGCAATTCCTGTTGCTGAAACTTGTACTTATACTTGAAGTTTTTCCATAGCAACACAGATAATTAAATCTCTTATGGCTTATATTGACTTAAATTGCATGAAATTAGGTAAAAAATGTAGGCTTTTACTTGTTCCATAAGGGTTTTAAACATCTTGTAGCACCCCGTGAAATCCAGCACCAAATCATTAACTGGCCAGTGTGTAACAGCTGAGGACCAGAGTCTATAATCATGTGTTTGCTTATGGTGTTCTCTGTTTTGATTCTTCTTGGAGGTGCGTAGAAAATGGCTCTTTGGAACGGGATCATCTCTGTGTTCCATGTTTGTTCAGTACTTAGAATACTTGTTTCATGACTGGGCCTCTGAGGAGCTCCAACCGCTCAAATAAAGGGGGGGGCAGAAAAAAAAAGAAAATATTGGTTTTTTGATGGATTTAGTGTGGCTTTCAGTGCAAACATACACTAAATGAAATCTGGACAGAAGTTTGGTTCTTTGGTCTTGCTGTTGATTTCCAAATATACCCAAAGAAACTGTTTAGGGCTTGACTGTGCAAGGTGCTGAGAGTGTCTGGGATCTGCAAAGATTGCTCAATACAGAACACAGGTTCTTTTCTCTAAAAAAACCTATTGCATTTAGACATAGCTTGGAGTTCTCTGAAATGACATTTTGGAAGAGGCATAAATTACTGTTGGCTTTTGCAACATTGGGCTCTATGGAAACATTCCCCCTTGAATAACGTTAAAAGCCATTCCAGTTTCTGTAATTTAGCTCATCTCTACCATCAGCACCAATAAAAGAAACCTCGACAGATTCCAGGCTCACCAGGATCTTGCTGGCATTATGCTTAGAGCCAAGTACCTTATAAACAACTGTTGATCTCAACAAGTGTGTACATCCTTTCAGGGTGTTTGCCTGTGCCAAACTGGCACCAGCAGTGAAGAGCTTCAGATGCTGCCGTTATACTTGCATTTATATCTATCAGAATTGTACCAAAGATGCACTGGCAGATAAAATCATGCAGCATCTAAGAGGTTGCCCAGCTGTGATCTATTAACAGAGATAAACGGTCCAGGAGTTAAGTTGTATTATCGACTTATTCCTTAAAGTCAGAGCACTCTCTTCTATAGCTACAGAGAAGGGAAAGAAAGGTATCGCAGCCTTTGTAATACCCATGTGATATGAATTCATCCTGCCTCAGAAGCATAAAAATTTGCAAGTGAGAGGAGAGCAAAGATGCAGTTTCTGGGCTTTTAGGTTGGTATTTTCCCTTTTTGCATGTTTGCAGGATCACCATCTACGTAAATGACTTGGCAAACACCTAAAGCTGCAGTCAAAGCCTTTTTTTTATATTGCACAATGAAATATTGTATTTCATTTCTCCTGTAAGATACTTCATACTTTTCCAGAGTGTATTAGCCAGCTTTTTGCTACTAGCAATTACTTTTAATAACTGAGACCAACCAAAAGCATGTTGTCATCTTCTATAGCTTAGGCATGAGGTATGATAGACCTCTTTGTAACTGTCAAAGAATGGATTTTTTCACTTCATCGGCAACATGTTTAGTCCTGGATCTTGTTACCCTACTCTGCCTCTGCTACCATTTGCTGGGACAGAAAGAGGAGAGGGAAGAGGAATTTTGCCTTTTAATGTTTCGCTGAAGTCACTCAGTTTTATTGAGAGGCAAAAAAGCTTTTGGTCCTATTTGGAAATTGACTCTGCAAATTGACTGACACATTGCTGGAAGAACAAATAGTAAAATATAGGGTTGCTTGTCTATATCTGACAATGTGGATTTCTTGTGAAAAATTGAAGTACTGGATAGCAACCAAATGTAAAATCTTGTGCTGGCTAAAATGAAGTTCTTAAAATTGGTTTCATGTGGTGTGTTGCAAGTAGAGCTTTTGGCTGTAGGCTGAAAGGGCTAAAAGTTCAGTCTCATTCAGACAATCATTTGGTGAGATTGCAACCCCTCATGTTTATACTTTCTAGAGGAAACCATCCTCTTCGATTAGGGCTTGATTATCTTTTCAAATCAGTTTTATGTGAGGGAAATATCACTTCTTTCATATAGTGGTTTACCCAGGGAAATGCCCTGATTCTCCTCTTTTTCCTGCTCCTGTGGGCAGGCTTTATGTGACCAGCTTTTAGCAGGGTCCATGCTGATAGTCTCTGCAGTGTGTAATTCACAGAGCTGGAGGGTTTTGTCACTAGGTCCTGCTCTCCCTAAGTACCTGTTGCACAGTGTCATTCTGGGAGCAAAGTGTCCATAGGATGATCCCTCTGCTCCCCCTGCCTGGTCTGCTCTGCAGGGCTCTGCCATGCCAGGGGTCTGTGGATGCATCAGGCAGTGCCAGCCCCTTGCTCCAGACCTCTCACTGCCATCGCTGTGATCCTGCTTTCTCACGCAGGATCTTGGGTTTTTTAATTCTGGCTGAAATATCCTGAGCAGTGTCTTTGGGAACATGGGGCTTGGGGTGGTCATGAGTTTTTATTTGAATGTAAGAGGTTTATTTTTTGGAGTATATCTCCTCTGTGGTTAAAGATGTGATGGCAGCTGTGGGGATGGAGCAGAGATGCTCTAAACTCTCTGACATGGGTGATGACAGGGGTGCATTCAAGGCCATGCAGAGATCTCTAGAACTGCTGACGTAGGACTCTGTTAGATCCTCACTTGGGGTTTTTTGCACCTTGGCAACTTCTGTGCTGTCAGAGCTACAATGTGCTATGTGCCTGTGTTGGCTGGATGTGCTCCTGTTCCTGGGAGAGCTGTCGGAGCTCCTCCGTGGAGATGTGTGCTCTCAGACTAGCAAGGTTGGGTGCTCATGTGAGCAGGACAGCGCTTGGTACCTTTGGTTAGGCTGCTGTTTCCCAAAATCCCACTGTCAAGAAGGCTGAATAAGATTTTAAGACAGCTTAGATCCAATTAATTTTATTTTGAAGTAATGCAATGCTGCATTTTGGTAAAAATAGCCAGTTTCGTGTAATTGTTTGGGAAGGATGGGCTTGTCCTGATGGCATGTGTCACCAATTCCAGAGGCACTTAGACTTCCATGCCAGGCTCAGACTGCATCTCTAGAGTTGCTGAAAAAGTTTCAGATTCAAACATATCCCGCAAAAACAGTGCTTGAAGACTAGGATGTGATTTTTTGCCATTCTGGCCTATTGCTATCAAATTTTGTAAAAATTCCAGAGCAGAAGTTGCTATATATTTTTTTTCAGATTCTTTTCAGACCCTATGCTTAGACTATGGAGTGTGTTGCTTTTTTAAATGGTAAATCTATGATTCCACAATTTTTGGCTGTGTAAGCTACCTCCGTCTCTGTGCAACAGGATGGTGAGCTCTCTTTGGTGTGTTGATGTGCACATATGGTACACAGACAGTTGGTGAATTCTAAAGGAGTGACCTTCAGGACTGACATTCTTCTATATTTTCATGTTTTTGTCATGTGGTGGGTTTGTTCATTCCTCTTTCCTCTCCTCTGAGTGAAAAACTCTGCAGTCTTCCAGACAGTGTCTCTCTCTCACTCACTCAGTCAGACCATCTGTTCCCAGATTACAGATTTCTCTGCATGAGTACCAGGTAACAGACGTGACTTCGCCCAATAACTATAGCAAAAAAGGCTTTCACACACTCTCCACAATCTGTGAACATATGATCAGTCTAGGATAACATGTCTTGCCAAACACACATCAGAGACATTTATATGCAGTAACAGAATGAACCCTGAAATCAGGTACTTGGCAACCCCAAATCTGACGTTTCCTCTGCGTGTTTTGAAAAGAGGCCTCTGTGCCTGCAAGAAAGTCTGTGTTCCTGCCCTGGTGCCTTTTTCTCAGGGGATGGAAGCATAAAATCCGTCTCTCCGGTTTTGTTTAAAGGGAAGCTGGTAACATCACCCTGCCTCATGTCAGTCCTTGAGGCTGGTGTGGGAACAAGGTCTCTGTCTCTACCGGCAGCTCAATAACGAGCATTTGCCAAGTGACGGGAGACACCAGAAACAACATTTTATCCATCTTTTATCATCTTCACTGGATTCTACCCATTTGGGGAGTAGGATATAGGGACAGACCGATACCCTATACACAAGTGTGTGTATATCTATAATTGTATATCTAAGCTCTTTCATCCCCTCTCCCATTGTCACATCAGTCCTCAAAGGACCATAATGAGACTGAATATTAAAGCAGAGTTGTTTTACTGGAGGGAGCTGCTGCTCATTTTAATGACTACTGAACACTTGCCTCAAGCTGTACTGCTCTTTTTTTAATTTATTTGCTGTAATGGTTGAAAAGTTATGGAGCAGGCTGGAAGCTCAGGCACCATGTGTGGGTACCAAAGACAGATAAGGTACAAAGCAGCAGTTTGTTGAGCTATCATGTGATATATGGGCCAAGGTCAGTCTTTATCTCTGCTGCAAGGTACGTACTGCAACATATTCCAACAAACTGGTAATATATTTATTTTTTGATAAGCAGATGCGTATGTTAAATGTCTCATGTTAGTCTTGTGTTCTCCAGCGACTTGAAACCAGAAAAAGGTCTTAGTACCCAAGAGAAACTGCTACAGAATTTGGAAGGGAATTTACGAGTAAATTTTCCTCTTAGATGTCTTTTACAGTATTATTTACTATCCTTTGGATTTCTAATGAGAAAAGTAATTGGTCATCTGCTACATAGCAGTACATGAAAAAATACTTTGAGCAGCTCAAGACCCGAGTATCAAAATTTTTCACAGAAGTGAGAGAACCTCAATAGATTGCATCTATTTGTGCACTAGCAACTACAGAAACAAAACTGTAAAATCATGTTGAAAGAACTGGATGCAGTTATGTATTCACTTATTATTAACCTGCCTCATATGTCTCTGCCTGAGTCTTGGTTCCCAAGAGCCAACATCCCTTATCAGGGTTACAATATAAAAAACAAAAGTGGAAGAACAGTATTTTGAGAAATCTCAGTCTTGGAAAAAGACTGCTTCCTCCTTTACGTGGTACAAACACAGGAGACAAAGATGCTGCTGTGTGTCTGGTGGGTATGGTCTAGGAAAAAAGACAGTAAGTGTGTACAAATTGCAATCTGTGTGTGAGCTGTTGCTGTGTGCATAACTGGGAACCCATACTCACTGCTGTATGTTTAATTAAGGGGTATGCTTGGTGTTGGGATGAGCGTGCATGTCTTCTGAGCATTTACAAATGAATATGCTCATTTACCAGACATCATCATTTACTGTGCTGTGTTGTGTCTCAAATGCACAAATCTAATAAGACATTGCTGGTTTAAAGGCTTTATTTTATGTTCCATAGTACAGGGAACTTTTATCGCCGTTCCATTTGTACATAAGTTCCAATTGAGCTCACGGCTAAAATATGACTTTGGTTTGATGTTTGAGAGACATTTGCCACACTGAAACAGTTTCTGTTGTGATTTTGACCTGATTACTGAGCAGTTGTTTTTGTGCTGACTAACAGCTCCTAGTAGATCCTAAAGAGGATTTCATGCACGTAGGAGATGCAGTAGGGTGAGTAAGTGGAGGTTGACCTTAGATTTCCTCATGCTGTTATAATATTTTAGCTGTTCAGTACTGCTTAGGCTTCACTGAGAAATCGGAGAAGGGTTTTCTCAGAGTTTGGGCAGAGCCCCCGAGCCCTGGTGTGGGACTGTGTGATGTGTGTGTGTGCGTGTGTACACCGGGCGTGCAGGGCCCTGTGTCTCCTTGGGGTGTGCCAAAGGAAGTGCTTCCTCCACTTTCCTCTCTCCAAAGCAGGGAGTTTGGAATTGTTTCTTGAGCCCAGGGGTAAAAGTGCACAATGCACTGTGTTTCTGGTGCACAGCACAAGAAAACTTGTATATTCTGGCTTTTGGTGAAGGTAATTCTCTTGTGCAATCGCAGCAGCAAACAGTTGCTGAGCACACAGACACGCTCAAATATTTGAGAGCGAAATGTAGTTATAGACTTATACAAATGAGAAGATTTTGACTGTAAATAATTCATTCGTTGCTATTCTTTCCTGAAAGATTAGCTCCCAGTTTGGAAGAAATCTCCATCTATCCAAGGCTCCCTTCTCTCTCTGCTTTTGAGAAAACAGGAAGAACAATCATTTAAACTGTGGAGTGGTAATATCTTTGTCAGAGGAATTGCTATGTTCTGAAGATCAGAATGATCTGGGTATGATTACCTTTGTGAAGAGATTTACGTTTTCAGCATTAGGCAGAAGGTGTTAAATAAATGTTGACTCAGGCTTCTGCATTTTCTGTCTAATTTCCTATATCTTAATTCTTTACTTTGGGCAACTGCTTCTGGAACTTGGAACTAAATCTTCATTTTAATGTTCTTTTTTTTGTGCTTCTTTCACTGCTTCATCCACATCTTTCTGCTTTAATGCTACAATAGTGTGTGGGAGGATTAGTTACACTGATTTAAAAAAATAAAAAATAGAGCAAGAATGAATTAATCTACAAGCCAGACACCTTCATTAAGCAAAGTAGGCAGAATAATATATATAATTAGCAAGACTTCTGCTTACTGTATGCTCTAATGAAATATATTAGCCACCTCATTATTTTAAAATATTAATTGACTTGAAATTGTTAGCTACTGTTGGTAATAACCAATTACGGCTACTCTTAAAAGGCAGCTATTTACTGATAATAATTAAATTTTAGAAAATCAGAGTACTCAGCCACATTTGCTTTCATACTTCTTTCTATTTATTCCTTTTCAGAATCCATAATTCATGTTTCCCCCTGTAAAAGAGAAGGACAAAGAGAGACAAACCCACGTTCCATAAAAGGTATTTACACTGGTAAAAAATAAGAGCAAAAGATCTTTTTTCCCCCCTCCTTTTTGATAATACGAGTGCACAAATACTCAGTAAAACATGTGGTGGAGTGGAAGCCCATCTGTTTACTGCTCTCTGCAGTGCTCTTTGCATTGTACCTGTGCTCCACAGAAACATGATTGATACCAGCACAGCCTCTGGCTTATTCCTGGAAGTATTTTTTCGTTTATTGTTAGTGTTCTCAGAACAGTGCATTGCAGAGATCTCGTTTCTGTTTGCTAAGCTCCTGTTCTGCAAGATCTGTCCTCCTGCTTCACTTTTATTTAAAACTTTCGCATCCATTTTCTTCCATGTTATTATAAACGAACATATAGTTCATAGTGGGGGGAGGGGGGAAGGGGTGGGGAAGGGTTAGAAAAAGCTAATTTTTTTCTTTGGCATTTACTTTCCAATAGAAAAAGGGATATACAGAAATACCCAACTGTGACTGAAAGCTCTTGCAGCTATGAAGACTGTAGATTATATGTTCTTTTTCCCTGTCATAGCTGGACATTTACAGAACGTACAGAGAGGACAGTGGCAAATATTCCTGGAATAACAGAAATATGAGTTGTTCTGTCATTTTGCCCTTGCCAGTGTGCTTGTCCTGAGCAGCAGGATGTGACTTCTCCCTGAAACAAGGCCATGATGGATATAGGAAATTCAGCACTTCCCCAGTTCTCCATGTCAGTGTGATCCTAATTTAGTATCTCCTATCTATAACTTAATCAGGTTGAGATTCCTAGGGAAACTTAGGGAACTGGAGGCTGCTAATGAGCTTCTAATTCTCCTTAGCCCTTTTACAGCACCCTAGATGGCAGTCCCTCTCACACAGTCCGCTGTAGCTCTCGGGGTTCCCATGGCCATGCCTACAGATCCCCAGCGAGCAAATCAGATTCAGCAGAAACCCATAAGCAGCTGGTACTTCAGTGGCCCAGTCTTGTCTTGGTTGAAATGAGCACAATCTATAAAATAAGCAGAGATGCTTCCACTTACATTTAGGCTGTGATCCACTGACTGTTGTCTGACTGTGTTGACTAAAATGAAAAGGAAATGAAAACTATTGGCTGACTTTGGTGGAACATTGAGGAGGTCGATAAGGAAGTGAATAAGGGTGAGCTAGTTGCTATACTTGTATTTCTGAAAGACCTTTGATAAAGTCCTGTGCCAAAGACCTTTCAGGGAAACCAAGAAAATATGCAGTGGATCTCATTACTGGGGTTCTGCAGAATCTGTGCTGGGGTCTGTCCTGGGAAACCTACCATAGACTCCTGGGACAAGCAGATGAACAGAGGTGAGAAAGTTTGAGGATGATAGGAAGTTAGTTATTCGGGGTTGTAAACATGAAGACCACCTCTGAGGAAGCACAGAAGTACCTCGGGAGACTGTGTAGGCAAATAAAATTTAATATGCATAAATCTAAACTGATGCACATGGGAAAAAGTCATCCTAAATTCACATACAAAATTACAGGCTCTGAGCTGACCATTATGACTCAGGATCACAATCCTGGTATTATAATAGTTTGTTCCATGAAAACATTGTTTCAGTGCTGAGAGGCAGCCAAAACATTAACCAAATGTTAAGTGAGAAAAAAAACTAGAGAGCAACTCCATGAATCAGTGTTCACCCACGTGTTGAAGAGTGTACATAATTCCAATCCTTTCATCTCAAATAGAATATAGTACAACTAGGAGGTGTTCACAGGAGTCCAAAAAGGGTGGAACTACTTCCACAGCAGGAACAGTCTGCGTACACTCGGGCTGCTCAGTTTAAAAGGGAGGTGATAGACCTATAAATTGATGAGCAGAATGGGCAAAGCTCAGGACCATCAAATGAAGATCATAGAAGCCAAGCTCAAAAGAAACCAAATGAAGTTTGTTTTCTTTGTGCAGAAGACACTAGATGTGTAGCTTTTTCCAAAGGACATGGGGGCTGCTCTAAGCTTACATGGATTCAAGGAGAGACTGCACAACTCTATGGATGAGAAATTTAGCAACAATTATTGAATTGCAGAAACTGCAAGCACTCAGAAAATACATGCAGTTAAAAATAGTTGTTCTGTGGGACGACCTGTGAGGACTGCCATACATACATGCCTTCTTTCTGCTTTTCCCTGCTCAGCTCTTCGAAACCCTGCTGGAGACAAATCCTGGGCTCAGTGGACATTTGGTGTGATCAGCTGTGGCTCTCGATATTCTAACAACACCCATCGTGCCTCAGTGGTGTCAGGAGAGATTTGGGCTGTGTACTAATGGCTGTGGAGGCGAAACACTTTTCTTTCTTTCCCATTCTTGCATGCAGTGATACATATCTGTTGTTTAGCCACCAGATGATCACCTGGTTCTTAACTGACCAAATCTGCCTTGCCAGAAAAAGCATAATTTTAAACTATGCTCTAAAAAATAGAAATCTCTGCTGTTTTGGGCAAAGCTGCAGCAAGCAACTGTAACGGTTGACAGATCTGTGAGACCTGGAGTCTTACATATCCCAGAACAAATCAAAAAATCATTTGTATTAACCATGAGGAAAAGCTATCAGAAATTGTGATAGTATTTCCTTCATTGTGAGTTTATTTCTTGTAGCTCCTAGATAGACAAAAGAAGAATAGAAGTCTAGCTTCTGCAGAAATGAAGTTACAAAATAAGTTACACAAAGCTGTAGGAAGATCAGCTCTGATTGCTCACTGGTGACTTCCTAATTTACAGTAATATTCTGCTATAGCAGAATGAAAATTGACTTTTTAAAGCACAAATCCCAAGGAAGGATAGCGTGTAAACTGTACTACTGGTGCAGGAACTGTGCTGGCAGTGATGGAAGCAGTGTTGCTATTGTGGCTCAGAGGAAGCAGCACAGACGTGACTGCGCAGCTGTGCATTAGCAAATTAAAACTCATTATCACCAGTTCAGCTGCTTGGACGCAAAAGCTCTCTTGCCCTATGAGTGGTGCTTTATGATCAAAGTTTCTCTCTTCTCCACCCTATCTTGAGTCCTTCCTGGTTGCTCCAGAGAGGAAATACAAGAACAGATACCTTCTCATGCTCCCAAGTTTCTGATGATCTGGTGGACGATAGGACTGTACTGCCAAAGCTTGGGTTCTCCTGCACTCAGAATATTTTGGACTGTGGTTTTACCATTGTCCCAGTAAAAGAGGATTATTTTATGAGATCTGGTGTGTGATTGGTAAACATTGCCTTTCAAGTAAACCAATTTTTAAATTTTCTAGCAGAAGGGCTTCTAATCATATGTGCAAATGTGATGACTATATCCATGTACATTAAGTAATTTTATATCAGTCTAGAAAGGTTTCACTATACTGATTTGACATATACAAAAAAAAAGATCTAGAGTTTTCACATCAGGAGATTTAAAATGTTAATACTTTTACTTTATTCTCTGATATTAATTATACTGTGTTAATTTCAAAACTAATTTCAGTATTACCTAATATAGATTTTCTTATATTTTCTATGCTGAAGGGTATTATTAAATTTGAGGTCAAATTATGATTTAGAATGAAAGGAAATTTCTAAACATTGCAATTTTTCCCTAGAAAAGAAATGCAGGAGTTTCATCAACTGTATTTGAGCTGTTATAGAGCAGATGGATTTATACTTTTTCATGGTTCCTCTGTACAATCTATATCTCTTTCTTATGTGTGGAACTTATCTACATACCCAAATACATGTACACAATTGTCCTTTTTTTTGTGTGTGTGGAAGAAGACTTATTTTTATTCTATATCTTTTATTTTTTTAGTACCATCAATATTATAGTCAATGAAAACTACCTCACTTCACCTGAAGAAAAAGGAAGTGCATTTTGAATGTGTGTCATGGAGGAATTGCTTTTTAATCCCTTTAGCTTCAAAATTATTCAGACTGAGTTAAACTGAGTAGAATTAAATCTTTTCATATCTTATTTTCCTGAATATGCAGATTTTTTTCATTATATGTTTTAAGGATATGAAAAATAAGGATTTGTGCTTTCTTTAATTGATATTTTAGAATCCAGGATGTTAATTGTTTGGTGTGAAATAACATAAAAAATATAGCAATTGTGTTCCATTTCATTGTTCAATAACTTTGGAAGATTTGGGTTTGACCACGTATACAGAATTCATGTTTGTTAAATTCTGCATTTTTAGTGGTTTAAAATATCCACTTTGGAAATTTTAGTTGTATTATAAATGTTAAGGTCCATGGATAGAAACAAGGAAAGGCTTATGGTAAGAGGTGCTCATTTTTATGTGGTGAGTTGAGAAATGTTCTGAAAAAAAAAGGACACTTGAATCATAAAAAAAAAAACAATCACCAGATAGAATGAATTGATTATAATTTCTAAGTATGATTCTTTACATCTTGAAGACAGAAATGAAAATGTCCCAAAAACTTACCCAGCTGAAGAAAAAAAAAAAAACAAACAAAAAAAAAAAACCAAAAAATAATTAAATTATACAAAATAAATCCAAGTCATTTGACTTATGGCACTCCTGTTGGAAACTGCCTGTCCTAAGGGAAGACATATCTGCCATGATACAAAATACATTATTAGAGGGGGTGTGCTTTAAGAAGAGACAGAGGGAACTTCCATTCGGTTCTGATTGTCATTGCTGTGTTAGGAAAATTACAGATTACTGAGATAGTTCATTAAAAAGAATTCTACCACTTGAAACATTATGATTTCTTGGCTAGCATAGGGTTGCTTGCCTGGCTTCTAAGATCAGAAGAGATGACTATAATCATCAGTTCTGACTCTATGAATGAAATGGGCCACAGTGATTCACAAGATTTTTCAAGCCACGAGTGGAGTGTAGCTTTTGGAAAAGTGCCCAGTCTTGAAAAGTAAAGAGTGTGTCAAAATACCAACAAAGTAAAATGTCTGGACAATATTTGACACTTATATTTGAAGTGTCAAGGAGAGGCTAAAACGTTTTTTAAAAGGCCCAATCTATTGTTTTGAGGTTTTGTTGGTTGGTTTCTTCATTTGTTTTATTTTAATGGTAGTGTCAATTGGCTGTACTTGATGCCAGGAAAGTGTTATCATAAAAGAAAAGTGCAGGGAACATTCCAACCACCTTCCTCAAGATTCTTTACCCCACTGTAAAGTATTACCTGGAGTAGTTGCCTTGGCCCTGACTTTTACCCCTTCTCTGAAATGTGCTCAGTTCCTTTTCTTAAGTGCCAGGACCCACTGGAGAATTAACCTCAGACACTGCATCCCAAGCTTGAAATCAGTTGTAGGGAAAGCTGGGCCTCCTGCAGAGTTCACTTCTGTGTTTAATTCAGAAGTCAAGAATGGATTTGAGTGACTTAATAAACATGTTGTTAAGGAAACCAAAATAGCACAGAGCTCTTATGAAACACTTAAACAAAGGTTTACAAACTTTCTCCATAGAGATAGGACTGAGGCAGGCACTAAAATCTTTTAAGAGTTTTTTTTATGCAATGGCTCAAGGAATAAAACTGAAAAAAAGAAATTACAAACTCCTTCCACCCATGCTCAAATTTCTATGTGAAATAATTACAGTTCTTTCTTCCTTATAATGGTATTTATCTTATCTGTTTTATGATTTCTTCCCCTCCAAAGTTGAATTTGGATATTAGTCTCCGTTACAGAAATAAATCCTGTAGCTGTTGTTATACTACCTCACAGGACAAATACTCATGCAAATAAAGGACAACCATCTTAAATTTCTTTGCTTTGATCATTATGCATCTTCTTCAGTTTTACCTTAGCAAGGAGAGTCCTCTGAAGGGCTCTGTGAATCACATGAGAATGGATCTTTTTAGGATACTGTAGATATCAGGTAAGTTAACTTGATTTATGCTGAAACAAGTGATTTCTCCTCTTCACAGTATGGTGAGTTTGATTTTAATTTGCAGTGAGGCAAAAGTCCCTTCAGTAAGTCAGTCTTGCCTAGATGAGAATGTCTTTGCTTTTGAGCTTTTGTCATAAAACTGAATTTGCTGAACCATTACAGGAAAGTAAGTGCTGTTTGTAAGAATTCAGCACTTGCAGTCCTTCAATTAAGAACTGATAGATCTCACACCCATGTATGTTTCAAGACTCCAAAGTCTTGTTTTGCTTTGTATTTCCAAAGAATTCAAAAGAGGGAAATAATACATCCATAAACATACTCTCACAGAAACATAAGCGCATCAGCCCACCCAAAAGTAAGGAGAACCTTCCTGAAGGATTGAGGCAGTGCTGTTTGCTGTCTGGTATGGTGCACTGAGAACGTGTGGTCCTAGACATGACCTTGCTACACTAGTCTCTGTCATTCTTAGGAATAGTTAGAGTCAAGTTGGGGGTGCTGTGTGTAGGGAGTGGTCATATTTATGAGTCAGACTTGGGGAATCAAGTGCTGCATTTTTGCAGCAGGCTTCTAGATTTTGTTGGGAAGGAATGGTACAAATTGCTGAGTATATTGTCCACCCAAATGTCACTGTGTAGCTAAAGCTGAATATTTAAGTGGGTTATATGTATTGTCACTTCACTCTGTGGCAACTGTTGCTTCAGTGAGAGGCTGGAATGCGTTTAATGGGGATGGAGAGATGAACCTCTGCACAGGCTGCATCCAAAGAGAGGATGTATTACCTGTTTCCAGAGGCATAACCTCTTCACCTGACACTTAAGATTGGTTAAGTCTATGTCCAAAGTGCACTATTTATTACCTAAAATTATATTCTACATGGCTTTTAAGCCTCTTACAAGGATTAAAATGGCAAATTATCTTCTTGGCATCTAGTGCATTATTACACTATTTTTATCTGTGAACAAAGCAAACAGGTTTCAAGTTAGCATCAAAGACGTATGATTTTGAGATACCAAACAGTTTGCTCATGGTCCTGTTGATGCAATGGGTCACATTTACCCTGTAGAAAGATTAATATAGATATCATGTGACATTTTCTCTGTGACTCTTTGACCACTACTAAAGCACAGTACTTTGTTGTGTCACCCCACACCCATTTGTCAACCATACATAATTGATTAGGCTACTGTAACATTTTTATTCTGCACGTGAAGTTCTCTCCTCAGCAATCTCTCCCTTCCAAAATCTACATTCATCATTAATTACAAAATCAATGGGAGAGATGGCCTGGACATATACAATTGATAGCTTTCCTCTTCGGATTAGCATAACCTCCCAATTCATTACGTGGAGTGAATAATACAGTTGCTGCCACCATGAAAAGGGGCAGGTCACCTGCTGTAAATTTCTTAACAAAGTGTTCTGTCATGTGCCTTTTCTCTTGCTGAGTGTTTACTGTGTGTTTGGAGGAGTCCGTCTTCTTTCTGAGCCCAGATTTGTCTCCTCTCTCTTGGCAAAGCAACAATCATAAATTTAGACAACTAAATGCTTAAATGTTGAAAGACTGAGAGGTGCCTCCTGAAAGCTGCAGTGATTAAACTGAATACTGCATAGCACTGAGACTGTAACTATGAATAAGATATTAAAAAAAAGATGAAAGAGTAGAAAAATTTGGTCCCTCTAAACCCAGTGATGTTTCTTGCATGAGAAAGGTGATGGGAATTTAGGCCACAGTGTGCATACTTTCCCGTGTTTTAGCATGTTAAAACATTGATGTCCCCCAGATTTTTTTCCCCACTCTGTACTATTTTAGGATTAGAGTCTTCCATTCCTCTTTTCTCAAAGAAAATATGCTTTCAGTCACATTTTCCAAAATAGCCTCTGTGGTCTTTCAGTAGCTACCCACTTATACGTTTACAAGTCAGGTCAATTATGAAATGGATGTAACATTTCCTGTAAGAGTCAGAAATGCAGCTGACATTAAATAAGTATTCCTTTAATAGATGGATAGAAGAATAACACCTTTTATTTTTTTTCTTTAAGATGACGATCAAGGATCCCATTCTGATATCACTGTCCATGTTGTGCCTTACTCCAGGAGCTTCACTAGAATTAATGGAGTTTCACCAAAGTTAATGGGACACCTTAGGGAGTAAGGAAGTGGCCAACAGGAGTAACCTTTACACTCTACGTGTCAGTGCAAAGACACTGGAATCTTTATGCTGAATAAAACTTACCACAAATTATACCTATATAAAAAGAATCTATATCTTAAATTATAAGATAAGAAGGATGATTTAGGCATTTAAATAAAGGGAATGTATGCTTGCAATTTCCATAAACATTAATGGAGAATTTATTGGAGTTTTAGGAGGAGTAAAACATCGTTCCAAATTAATTGGCTGCAAGAGAGCCCTTTACCTCAGCAGGATTTGGACCAGGTTTCAAGTGATTTAGTGACTTTAATGGACTTTATTCTAAGGATTATAAAATCATGCCTTGTAATGTTTAAATTGGCATTATAAAACTAAAGGTATGAACTGAACTGAAACATTATTAGAAAATTGTCATCTGTAATAAATAAATTAGGAGCAATACCTGAAGCAAGGCTAATACTAGTATTTGCAACAAAATTCAAGCCGTACTATGAAAAAGAGTATTGATAGTGATCTTCCTTGTTATTATATTGTAGTATAATTATCTATGTGTTAGGGGTGAATAGAACATACAGATAGTTACAAACATGCCTTAAACCTAAGATGTCTTCATCTAGTTCAGTATGAAGAGAAATTTATGATCTGATTTTATTAGCACTTCCGGATTGCCCCTTGAGCTAATTGTGCAATATCCCAATGTGATTACCATTCACGGGTTTTATTTAGATCTCAGTGAAGAAAATTACTGCAATCTCTTGCTCTTATGTACATTCTGAGTCAGATATTCCCCTCCAGAAAACTTTCCAATGGGCTTCATTGGTGAAAATCCAATTGCAAAATCAAAGTCTTTGTCTATTGAAATAGTGATGTCTTTTAGCACAGAAAAGAAGTGCAAAGTGCATTTAATGATTAAAGCCATACTTTTAGTAGTATTTCCCTGTCAAATACATATTTCTATGATTTGCTTCAGTAGGGTTTCTCATGTTCCAAATCATGGGGTTTTCCTGTGTTTGTCAGCTCCTCAGTCATCTGGCAGGATTTCCTAGTTGTTATTTTCCAGTAGTCATAATTCTATGATAATACCACAGTCCTTGCCAGAACCCCTTTGTCTCACTTTAAATAACTCTTCCTCAGCCTTTTCGTGTACTCTGCAAACCTCAGCCACCATCTATCTCATTTTTCCTGCCTTTCCCAAGCTAGACACTCAACTCTCATTACAACAGCACATGAAGAAAGGAAGGCAGATGAACCTGATGTGATTTTTCTGCATGAATAAGGTTTTCTTAGCTAAATAGAGGCTCTTTTCATGTGGAAAAAAACCATTGCAGACTATTGGCCTGTGTAACTAAATTTATGAAGTTTTCTAGAAGCACGTTATTGACTTGTATGTGATTCATTGTTTCTACATTTTATCATGTAAATGTGTACTTAGGAACCTTTATGAAATGCAGATTATTGACCCAGTGCTATCAATATTTACTCACAGTTTTAAAACTCCAATGATTTGACATGTTTGTATGGCTACTCATTCTTAAAAAAGAAAATGCTATGGTAGTCTATCTGTATTTGAAATTAAGAATAAAATGCTTAGAATTACCTCAAAAAGCTGTTAATAGTACTTTTGGAGCAATTTTAAACTTCCTACATGGTGTGTTTCTCTTATAGCCTAATGGGTTGCAAAATTTTGTCTTTAAAATGTGATTTATTTTTTTTTTTAATAGTAGGATGAAAAAAAATTTAAATATGTTTCACTTCTAGAACTTGTTTTCTAAGTTTCAGCCCAGAGCAAAATTTTTATGGTTGAGTTACAAACCTCTGAAAATAGGAGTTTACAATGGAAACACTGACACCACTTTAACTATAGCAGCACTGGCAGAGCAGTGTAATATACACTAGAAATAGAAAACAAGATTAGAGATGACATTTAGGACATGAGGCCTTCTCCAGGCTGTGGGAAAAATAAATGTGTTCTATTTTTTTCCAGAGCCTGAAAAAGGCCTCCTGGTCTAAGTGTCATCCCTAATCTTATTTCTCATTCGTACTGTGCATTTAATTAACTCAATTTTTAATTATTATTGACAGCAATTTGTTGCAGTTTTAAGTACCAATCCATGTCCAAATTACAGCTTGCCTAACTAGTGTATGTCAAGGTGATGGGGAAAGTGCCAAGGAGACCCAGGACTTTGTTAATATTTCTGTGCCAAAGAACCCCAGTCCCAGAGCTGGCCGGATCTGGTGGTAAGCAGCCGTGCCAGCGGATGGGTCAGGCCGAGGAGAGCCCCTCACACCCGTGCCAGCCCAGGGAACTGCAGCACTGCACACACATGCAAGCTGCTTTTTCCAAGGGCAAAGTAAAACTGGACAACGAAATACACTTCCCCTGGGATATCTGGGAGCAGTAACCAGGGTAGTCAGATACTCAGGTACAACGACTTCCACCACCACTCCTGGAGCAGGCCACATTTGCCACCAAAATTTAGCCTTGATCCAGAGTCCTGAGAACTGTAAATTGAGAACATTGCTGAACACCAAGAAATAATTTGGTAAGATGTGACTCTGGACTGGACTGCCTTCACCACAAAGCCATGTCAGGAAGATCTCTCCATCAGTCAGATGGAGAGACTCTCTCCACCAAAGGAGAGACTTGGTATCATCTCAGAAAGTTAGCTAAGCTCAAGGGATAAGTTTTACATTTCTCCGTGTTGAATTCTTTTTCCTTCCTTAGGCATCTTTCAACTTATAGCTGCTTCGGTTTCATATTCACTGCACTACGTGACAATTCCCTGTATATTTATATGGCCTTTTAATGCCTACTGTGGAGCTACAGCACTGCTTTGCTGCGATCTGGCAAGCTCCGTTCTCGATGTGGGGTAAAAAGGAGCAATAAGCAAACTACCACCGTAGAAAAAGTGCAATTGTAATTACTTCTTGCTCCCTCCAGAATAATGCCAGGAGGAGATCCATATCCTAAGAGTGATCAGACAGACAATGCATCTCTTCTGTCTATATTGCTAGAATTGTCAAGGTAGAAACTTATGCTACATTTAAACTGTATTTTCAGTACTCATCTGATCAATTCTTTTTATTGCTGTACTCACTGTAGACAGAGATACTGGAAGCTACTGCTCATTCTCCAAAAAACATATTCTGCAAAGTCAGTAATAGAGGCAAATTTATTGCTAAAGCAATTTCCTAGTGAAGATGCTTCACTGTGAAAGCTGGTATTAATGTAGGGATAAACATGACCTGTTCTGTGTGTACATGTAAGTAGGTGTATAATGCTGTCTATTTTGTTTGTATGCACAGTGTCTACTTGGCAGGTAGTCTGCAGCCAGAAATTGCCAGCTGCTAAATGTTCAAGGAAACATTATTTGGATTCCTCTCCACACTGTGGGAGAGTGGCCAGGAAAATGCATTTAAAATAATCAATGGATTAAGTTCCTATAGCAAAGATATATGAAAACTTACCTGTGAACGTCTTTTAGATTTCAATTTTCAGAAAAAGAGGGAAATAATAATTGTTCTCTTTTGCACAAATGATATATCTTAAGCCGTAAAATTTGAAATATGAATGATTTGATAAAGTTGGGCTTTCATGTTTATTTTTCTACAGGATTTTGACATTGTTATTGGCACAATACTTTATCCTACTTCCTGTTCTTTATAGATCCAGGAAAATGTCATATACTTTCTTTAATTCTTACAAAATATAAACATTCTTTTAAGAATGTTCTTTCCTGTGGTTACATCTCTCACTGAACAGTACTTTTTGCATATGCCAAATGCATGATGTAGTCATTTGACAAAAAGTAGCACGAAGATTTGAAATGCCATTAGTTACTGGCAGTGCTGTAACAGGCTGGTAACCACAGTACTTGTGCATAGGCAGCTGCTGGGAGACAGAATGTTCTTCCAGAAGCACCTTCTTGGTCATATAGGGCTGTGAGTGTGGGACATGAAGAATGGGCGGATCAAAAGTCTATGTTGGGAAAGCAGAAATCTGCACTTCAGGCTACAGCTGTACTAATCACTGAACATGAAATGGTGTTGTTCCAGGAGACATGGTGAACCTACCTAATTAACACTCATGTCAGAACACTGTGTTACACCAGCCACTCTGTCTCACTTGTGACAGTCTCCAGTCATATTTTTGGCTTAGAGAGCCAGTTTCTGAGAAAAGATTCTCTACACATAGAAGCTGCAAGGAGTTAATCTGAAAGAACTCTGTTAAAACAGTGCTATGGAGTGAGTTGGCATTGATGGTAATTTCACCTGATCCAGCCCAATGTGAGCCAGCATAACCCTGGTTTAAATGATTACATGAATTTCCATGCAAAAATTTAACTAAGCACGCAATATTGCACCTTCTGTTACCCTGGCACAGCTCTGTGTGCAGGCGATTCTATCCCACCCAAACTGAAAAAATAACCATGACCTGCTGTTTGGTAGATAGGAGCAATGCATTTACAAAGCAAAGCTCGTGGCTGGTGGGCATGGATCCGCAGTTTTCAAGATCCCAACAGCCATGCAGGTCCTTCATCCGGAAAAAGTCCCGTATTCTCTCTTTAGGCGCAGGTAAGTGACCTTGGAAGGACTGTGGGAATAGGTCATATTAAGTCAGCACTAGGTCTTTTTCCTTGTTTGCTCTTGAAACATTTTATGTGATGATTCTGAACATATATGGTACTACTGTTTCCCACTATCAGAGACAGCAGATTAACTGTGTGTTGATAACGTGCAAGAGAAAAGAGGACATGGCAAAATCTGCCGAGGTTCAGCACCAGCTCTGATTTTCTAGCACACAAAGATCTAAAATTCATTGGTGGGAAATCAAGCAAAGCAAACCAGCCTACTTTGGCAGAATCTGCTGAAGCATAGGTAAACTAAAGCTGTGAGCTTCACACAGCTCTAGATCCAGCTTACCCAATTCCAGCAAAACTTCATGGCTTCATGCTGCATTTCTTTCCTCTGAAAGTCAGCATTACTGTTTCCTGGTGCTTTATTTCCTTCTTGTGTACCACAGAGACGTGGCAGCGGAAGCTCAGTTTCAATGTGCATGCACAGCAGGTGAGTTATCTCCCCCCAACAGCAGTCCCTGTTCTGTCTCACATTGTTCATAGGAGGTAATAGGAAGAACATTAAAATGCTAAATCATGAAGATTTACAGGAACGGTTTTCTGTGATAACCTTACATTTATGCTAATTGGAAGCTATTTGAAATATCATGCTGATATTATAGTACTACTGCACAAATCCATTTTTATCTTTCAACTTAGTAGGCATGTTGGTGGGAGTTGACTGAATAGATTTGTGATGATGGTGATGAGGTCAGCTTCCTCTAGATTCACCTTAGTTGCTTCCCCTCCTTGATAAACCTTTTCATTTAGGTCACTCTGGGAAGCAGCACTACTGGGAAGCAGCAAGACTCCTCCTGCAAGAGATGAGCATTCATGTCATGACACTGCTGAGGATTCACAGTACACCTACACAGGTAATTCTGTCCTTTTTTTTCTCATGTGGTCCCTTTGGATCAAGCTTTAAAGCTGACCATCAACTACTTAACTTCTGGGTGCCCCTTTGAGTCTGAAGCTCTTGAGTAGCTGCAGTTGGCTCCTCCCTACTTTACTCTCTCTCATTCTCTGTGTCCTAGATATTCCACACTCCACTCTGTAACAGGGATTTGAATCTCATTTTCCCAGATGCCTTAACCACTACCAAATAGGTTTGCAATGTTTCTTTGTCTGGTTCAGGGTCTGTTTTGCTATTCAGACCATGTTGAAATGCCCTGGCAGGAAGAGAGCCTGGCTCTCAGTCCAGGACTAGCAGTCACCGGGTGCTCAAGGCTCTCTGCTGGTAAGGAAGCTCGTTCTCTGACTGAGAACAATTGCTGATTATTCTGAAATCCTCTCCCGTTGCATCAGACGTGTGACTCCATGGAAAAGTTCACATCTGAGAAGCCCCTGAGGAAGAAATACTGAGGTGCCTAAAGCCCTGCTCCATCCGTTGACATCTCATTTCTTACCTATTCTCTTCGGTACCCTTTTCTAGAAATCTAATTCTCTGCACAGGTTCTTGGGGAAACGTTTCTTTAGCAAAAACAGCCAATGATCTAAAGTCTGTGATGCTGACCCTAAATATGTTTTTTCAAATGTTGCTGATGAGCTTTCCTGTCTTCTCTATGTGCTGCTCGTTGCAAATAGGGAGGTGTTTCTCTTTGGTTTTAAGAAAATGCCTCTCTGATTTGCAAGTTAAATTATTAGAAAATAAAACTAAAATAAAGCTTGATACATGCTATCTGACAAATGTCCCTAACTACATCAGGATTTTGTAATACTTTGATCAGAAAGAGGTTATAAATTCTTATCGTGAAACTGCTGTTTTACAGACAGAATATTGCCAAAAAAGACATTGTTAACTTGTGGCTACTGGGAAATGCCAATTCCTACAGTCCGGTCTCAGTCTTCCTTTAAACATTTGTTAGGGAAAATATATAAAATTGATTAATTTCTGAAGTATAATAATAGCAGTAATATTATACCGTGGTGAAGGTTATTTTGCATAACTTTAAAACATTTGCAGAAGGCTCAACATTTGGTATCTTAATAAGGATATATCGTCCCATAACAATTAGCAGTTTGTGGTGCCTGCTGCAGTAACTGCTACAGCAGTGAGGATCCCAGTGCCATGTTTTCCATGCAGAAGGTGCCATGTAGTGCCACCACCCTGGCTGGGGTCAGTCTCAGGGTGCTGGCTGAGCAGCTTAGAGCTCATCTGAGACAAGTGGACAAGCAGTGTGACAGTCTCCATGCTAATGTGTCTGCAGGAATTTGCACAGGGGAAGCAGGGCAATGGTGAGAGTAGCAGAATAAATCAAAGTGTGAAAGCAACTGCAGTCAAATGTCACACCCAAGCAGTCAGGGGCTTGGCAGGTTGTTTGGAAACAGGTTGGGTTACCTGTCAACGTGGCATTTTCTTTCTGTTGCTAGAGAATAATGTTATCTGAGGATAAAACCTAAGGAGCACAGAGGGTTGTTATACAGACTTGACCCTCTAAACCCTTATTGTAGCAAATTATTCCATTGACGCAAATGGGAACACTCCTGTGAAAAAGATCTCTGTTACGTTATCTAATTATTTCATTATTAAAGTTATCTATTAAGTACAGTTTTCTTGCATTTGTGTATGTACATATCTATACATCTTTAATAAAATGACATTTTTGGGGATCACAGTCATAGTTTAGGACTGTAGGATATAAATTCTCACTTGGAAACATTAATTCTGCACTTTCTAAACAGGGAGATATAAACCCTGATTTGACTTTGGTATTTTCTTTGCTTGGGAACCACCAGCCCAGAGTCCAACAACTATCTGAAGTCTAATACTTCCCCTTAAGAAAACATAGACATTGGAGATATGTAGTTGAACAAGAAGAGTTTAAACTGTAAACAAGAATAAAACAAGGAAAACAGATTAAAATTTAGAATCAAGCCTTATTTGTTTTTACCTATTTAGGTATTATGATGCAAATCTCAACATTTCTTGAAATACTGATTATTTGAATATAAATCATTTTGCGGCTGCTATTTCTGTTGTCAGACAAGCCCCTATACTCTGAAACTTTCATGAGCAGGGGGCTTGCGCAGTTCATGTTGTCTCCCTTACCCCATGTATTTTGTTAGGAAACAGTCCTGATGCCTTCAGGAACACAGAAGTGAAAACAAGGTAAGTTGCCTTCAGATGGGAATCTTGCAGTCAAGAAGTTGACTCAATCACTTAACTTTACAATGTACCTCACTATGTCACTGCACAGTTTTCCAAAGGCAGCTTTATGTAGCTTTGTTAGAAAACACTTCCCTTCTCACTTCTTTTTGTCTGCTTCACGGCTAGTTTAGAACTGAAGCCAAACTCTTAGAAGCCACTTTTATCTCAGAAGAGATTAACAGTTTTGAGGAAAAAATATTAAAATTCTTTTCATATAAGCCATGCATTTCAGCTCTTAGCGTGATGACTTTCAGTGGTTGTAGTATTTTGGACCATAATTTAGACCTTCTTATTTACAGTCTACTCAACTATTTTTATTTTGAGAGTACCTTTCCCCAGGAAAACCTCCAGTGTTGGAGTTGAAGCTATCCCTGGCTTGGGAGTTTGAGGCCATGGGACACAGACCCACTTTTAATGTTTAAATCATGCTGGCAATAGTGGAACGGGTAGTGGCAGACTGATTACGCAGAAAAGTGCTATGATTTTTGAAAGATGGATTCTGTCTAATTAAAAACACATTATGAATTCTCTGAGAGGAAAAAAAAATCAGGGCATGGCTGATTTTTATTATATCTGTCACTGTCACACCATGGATTCAGCTAGCTGAACCATTTTCTTAGGAATAACATTTAGTTTGAATTCTGCCCTTTTTAATTGAATGAGTATTTTTTCATTACTTTACCAGGGATGGATTGCAATGAATCTGACCGCAGTGTTTCTGGCCTATATTTTTTTAAAGCGCAGAACCAGTGCGATGACCTGCAAATGTTTTGCTTATTTTTGCGCTATTTACTCCAGCATTCTCTTCTGGTAGGAACATATTTCTTCATTAAAGGCTGAAAAGCTTATTGATATTAGTCCTAGGGTCTCATATACAAAAACCACGAGGAAAAAACATGGAACCATTTTCATAAACAACAGACCAACCTAGAGCTCTTCTTAAAAAACAATGTAAGGAGACTTCATACATCTGTCCATGCGGAAAACAGACTGTGCATTCAGTTTTATACTTTTTTCACAAAAGCATTTTTTGTCTGTGGTAGAACAGAGCATTCATCACTTCCCTTTATCTAAAGAAACCAATCCATAGAAATTGTTTGGAGCCAATTTTTTTGGAGTTCCATCTGAACCTCACTTCGTGTCCGTGTGACTCAGTAACTTGTCTAGTGATGGAGAGGTCTGTGTGTCTAAATGACACAGGCCTAACACCATAAATTTGAAACACCAGTGCCAAGGAAGCACAGTGCAATCTAATTCTGACATTCATTTCTGAAGCTGTAATTTAATTCAGCCATAAATGAGCTTGGTACAAGTATTAATTTGAAGTAGCTTTTATTTCTCGTCTGCTGGCTAAAACTTGCAAACAATAGGGGAAAGGTCTTGCTACACTGCTACAAATAAGTAAACAATCTTTTCTGCCAAAAAGACTACAGTGTAAATGCAGAGTCAGGGAATAATTTTTTGACTAATTTATCCTGCATATGGATACTTGGAAACTACAGATGCTACACAACGATCTCTATCTACAAGTATTTCCCAAAGGAAAAGAGAACTTCAATTGCACCTAGTTTATAATAAATCACTGCCATGGACTGCTGCTAGCCCACGTTAGAGAAGCACAGTGGACAAGGTGAGGTGTGGGTGAGCAGTCTGGCTCGGCCTTAAAAGCACAATCCCCATGTAACAGCAAAGACAAGTTCAGAGGTTGGGAAGAGGACATGAAGAGGATATAGAAGAGATTGAAAGCCTCGGTCTATCAAAAAGCAGCTGCAAGAGCTCCTCCATAATTAATTCCCTTCCTTTCCTTCTCTTTTTCTAGCCCATGCTTCTTCCTCCCTCCATGCTTTGACCTATTCCTGGGGTTTTTTTCTCCTTCTTCCATTATTCTGTACATACCACCAGCCCCTAGCCTGGAGACAGAAGTGCAGGAAAAACAAGGCTCTGAAATGAATCTCTCTCTCTATTTACATTGGTTTCCACCCATGCTATGAACAGGCATATGGTGTTAATCTAAACTGTCCAACACATTAGTGGGAGGGAAGTAGCACCCAGAGGATTGTTACAACGTTTTACCTGGCAGATGCCACCATATTTATTGATATGAAAACTTCCTCCATCCATATCAGCCACTGAAACCTCCCTCTGTGAAGTTCTCTTGAATTTAGGCTTAGCTCTATTAAAATATTTTGTTGAACTCCTGAAGTTTTACTGTGACTAAAGCTGACATTCGTTATTCAGGAAAAGTTATCACTAAAGTCAATAGAATTTTTAAGTAATGAATGATGTGTTTATTGTATTTGGCTGGTTGAACACATATCACATTTTTATGATTAATTTCTGTGGGCTACATATACATATGTATACATATGTATGCATGAGTATATATATATCTATATGCATTTGTACATTTGTGTGTGTATATATATGTATTTTTGATCTTCAAACCTGTGATTTTATATCAAATATTCCTAAAGAGAGCACTGAAATCAATTGAGAAGGATACATCAAAATGCTAAAAAGCAGGGCCAAAGTAAAGTATCGCTTGAGTTAACTTTCAGATAATCCTGAAATGTGTAATAATGTCAAGCCAAATCTGGAAAGCATTTATAAAATAAGAGAGGATATATTTGAAAAAAAAATCAAAGTTTCCTTATTTGTCTTTTAAAAATAATGTTTTGAAATAGATTTCCTACAGTTTTAATCAAATAACTAAAGCCAATATAAATATGAAGAAAAAGGGTCAAAGACAATTTTAAAACCATCCTTTTGGAAGAGCAAATGCTTTCAGTTTGGTTTTACTTTTACAGAGAAAAATTACATTGAATTCCATCAAGCCCTGCATTTTCAAATATTTTGTGGTTCTGGCTTAATTCCACAAAAAAGAAAAACTTCAAAGTTAAGGATCAAGCCTCCAATATGACATAGTTGGGTAAAATTAAGGATGGTAACCTGTTGTGACAGACAGTAGGGAGGGAGTGATCTCTGACCCTGAATTTCCTTCCTTTTGCTTGAATTTATAACAAACCTCAAATATGGATGAATTTCTTTTGGTGTTATGATAATATGTCTTTGCTTTTTATTTTGTAAGCAAATAAATTCTAGAATGTCTGCATACTAGTACTGGTAATTAAATGTTTCATACCTCTCAGACAGCTACAAAATCTGACTCCCCTTTCCTGGGGACCTGTTCTGGGTTCTTTTTGTCTACAGGCCCTTGCAAACACCCATTTTTTCCCTTTGGCCAACATGGGAACATGATCATGATATCCAGTGACATGCAATACAGTCAAAAGTTCTTCTACCTCTCATGAGATGGGTATATGAGAAAAATCAATGTCCCCACGTGTGGAAACATCACTGATAGCGCTTGAGAGCCTGGGCAACATTTTGGGCTCAGAGCCAACCACCTTCAGTGCAATTTTCTATAGCAAGGCAAGTCAATGGATATACAGGAAGGACTGGGTGGGAGAAAACCACACACATTGCTACACCTTATAGGTTAAAATTTTTCCATCTGCATCTGTTCCTTAAAGGGAAAATTGGATTTTGTGAGAATATTTTTTTCCACAAAAAAGAGTATCTTCCTGTAGAGAATTAGAGCTATTCATCAGAAAGCCAAACACCTGCAAGCCAAATATTTCTGGCTGACAGTATCAGTCCTCTCAGGAGGATGGCAGTTTGGGGCTTCATTTCCATCTTCTTTGTGAGGGGGCTCACAGCTACCACACTTCCAATGCCTTGTGTGGCTGAGCTCCAGTGGGGACAGGAGGGCACATGAAAGCAGTGCTGCCTGTGGAACAGAAGTTGGACGTGACCTAATTTCTCCCTCCACTCCTCCTGCAAGACTAGGATCTGAGAGCAAGCAGACCAGGGCAGTAGGGATGCTCAAGGAGCTTGGGCTGAAAACAAGCTCCAGGATCGGGTTAAGCAGACACAGGTTCTGATGCAGCACCACAGAGAGCAGTCATATCTTCAAGCACCTAAGCCTACCATTTGCATGGCTAGAGAATTGTTTCTTATCGTGAGTTTTCAGATGGAACCTTTGTTATTTCAGCATTATAAAAAGAAATCCCTTCAGCTTTTCCAATTAAAAATAGATCAATAAGCTCAAATAGTTTTTGGAAAGTAATGGACCTGACTCTGCTCCATTAAACTCAGAGACATTAATTGGGCAGTAGATTACCTAGAACAGAAGCTTGGTAATATGTGAATTTATATCAGATACAAGGAAAAAGATTTTACATCAAAGATGGTAAAACACTGGCACAGATTGCCCAGAGAGGTGGTAGTTGCCCCATCCCTGGAAACATTCAAGGTTAGGTTGGACAGGGCTCTGTCTGAACAGCCTGCTCTAGTTGAAGAGGTTCCTGCTCATTGCAGAGGGTTGGACTAGATGGCCTTTAAAGGTCCCTTTCAACCCAAAACATTCTATGACTCTAGAGATTTTTAATTAATGGTTTTATCCAACAACTATTTTTTTTTTCAGAATTGTATTTTAGTTTTGGTCAAATTGAATTTTGAAAAACTCTTGGCAAAATGAAAAATAATCAAAAAGTGTATCATTTTTGTTGAAGCCAAAATATTTAGTTCAGCTTCAAAAGACTGGCTTAATTTTTGTTTTGAGGCTGTTTCATACGTTTTAAACTTGGGATTTTATTCCTTTTAAAATTTAGAGCAATTTTAAAATGGACAGATTAAAAGCTTGTTTTGAAAGTCTTTGAAGGTTTTTTGGCAGTTCTAGAATGAACCACTCCATTTTGAAAGTACTAAAATGAAGAGTTTTGACATTTTAATTTTTTTCTCTGCTTTGTTTCATCTAGGACTATTTGCTAAATTCCATTCAAATTCACAGAGTCTCACTCCCTCTGAAATTCATTTGTGTGGTGTATTTATTATTTGTCAGACAGCAGTGGTTCATTAAACTCTGCATCAGTTCAACCTTAAATAATGGAGGAGAATGCTTAATAGGGACTTGTTGGTATACAGCTACATTTTTCACTCACCTTATAATTACTGCCCTAATGGAGAGCACCCAGCTGCGCAGAGCCACCTTTACCCTTCTGGGAGAAGAGGTGGCAAGACAGACTTCAGCACCCTCAGCTGGTGCTGCTTCCTCTCCATCAAACTGCATTCTTCCTCCTCCTTGGGTGCCCATTTCAATCTTACAGCTGGCACCAGCCTCTCTGTAGCCTTTTGCTAAGCTCTGCTTTTCTGCGCCTGCCTCTGTCACTGCTCCTGCCATTGAAGGAAGAACCTTTGCTGTTCATTCAGTATATGTGGCCATTGCACATCTTATGTTTTATTGCCTTCATTCTCTCCTTTTTACAGTTAATGAAGATTAGCTTGTTTATATTCCAACTGGTTTAAATATTTCTAAAGCCATTCACCTGTATTAGAAGTCAACAGCTGGCATGCCAACATTTTTGTGTTTTCTGGCTGCTCCCTAGCTTCATCAGGGCTATTCACAGCTTGCACTTTGCTAAGGTCATTGGTATCACCATTACACATTTCCTGTATTACATGAGGATTGGGTGCCAGCAGTTAACAAGTCAAAAAATATTCCTGGGGTGGAGACGAACTAGGTAGATAAGTGTGTTCCACATGTCCACTTTATTTCTGGATTTGCTGCCTTCATCCATCTGAGAAATAATTGTGATCAAACATAGGTCTGAAATGTGGTACTCCAGATGACACAGAAATGCTTTTGCAGTCTGTTCTCTGAATGTTCCAGTCCACCTAGGCCAGAGTATGATGGGAGCTCAACTGCTGGCCACTGCTCGGTGCCTGGGCTCTATAAATAGTCTCTGGACCAAAATTTGCACTACTGTAATTGGGAATAGCTCCAATAAAATCAGTATCTCCACATTCATTCTCTCGAAATTCAAAGCCAGGTTTAGCCCACTATGTGGAGAGAGTCCAACTGGAAACTAGGGGCCAGACTCTGACTTATAGGAGAGGAGATGAGAACTACTCTACTGCAGTTAGTTGGGCTCAGTGCTCACGTGTCTCACAGATATAACTGTTCTGACCTCAGTGGAATTGATCCTAATTTATGCCACTGTAACTGAGATTGCAGCGTGCATTGTTTAAATTCTGTTGGGTGCGCCTTCTTCCAGATGGAAACTATTTGCAAACTATAACAGCCTCTTTCCTAACATTGAGCCTTGCCATATTTGAAATTTTTGGTGGGGCAGGGGTGTGGAGAAAAGGATATAATGCCAACTCTTTGCTTAGTGGTACCTTGTGACTTTAAGTCCTGCAGTGTTCTGTTAAATTATCAGTGCCTAATTAGGGAACTAGAAGACTCCTAGTCTCTCATCCTAATTACAGAATGTATTCTAAGATCATCCAAAAGAAGGGAGGAGGTAGCTTTAGGAAATTCAAAATGGCAATGTGTTGATTCTGTGAAGGCCTTTTTTCTTATGTTGGGAGTTCCTGCTAATTGATTTTTTCTTGCCTCTGCAGCTTGTTTTTTTCAGCTGTACATATTACATTGCTGAAGTTTATGCTGAATGGGATGCTGTGCAGCTCAAAGATCACACGTCTCAAATGGCTCACTCGGCGTTCTCAGACTGAACTGACTGGCCGAGTTGCAGCCCTGTGAGAAAGGAAAATAGCTTTTCTCTCAGAACACTGTAAGTCTTAAACGCTACATAAGCCTTCATTTAGCAAGATAAAATACACGCACGTATATAGGAGTGTGTCTGTACATATACACATATATGTGTGTGCGTATATGTGCTTTTGGAGTGAAAAGCGACTTCGTCTTCCCTTACTTGCACTGGAAATGTTCAGTTTGTCAGCCTGACTCTTTTTGCCTGTTAGCAATGAAATTTGGCCAGGAGTCCCAGCATGCCATAAGAAATCAAGCCGTGACCACATTAAGCATGAATGGCAGGGCAAGGTTATAGCATGTAACGCTATGCTGGGGTGACCTGTTGCAGAGTTAGAGGCCGGGAGGTGTGAGGCTGGGTCAGATAACTATTTGCAAGTGAAGCACAAAGTGAAGCTCAAAGCTATTTTGGCTGTTTACTCTTCCAAGAGCCATTTAGTGAGTATTTTTTATTTTGAAAGCATATTTAGAAAAACTTCAGCTGCAGGGCTTATAGCCAACCTTCAGAAAGCAAGCCACAATATTTCTTAATTTTACCTACAAGTATACTCATGGCATATTCCTACTTATTCTGCAGTGATTTGAAAAGCTTTTCTAAAAGCTCATGTACAAAGTGACTGCTGAAAACAGGCTGTCAAAGACAGAGATGTTCAGCCACAGTGAAATGAAACACTGCATCACCCAACCAGTAACAGGAGTAGGTTGGTGGATTTCTCCTATGATCAACTCTGGAATGGTTCTACTCAGCAGGAAGTTAGACATTCTCCTAAAGAAAGAAAAAGAGAGATGCCAGGGAATCGTTTGCACCACCTACAAACTTTGTGCCCCAAATCTGTCTCCTGAAATACTGAATTAAATACAGATGGGGAAAAAAAAGAAGACATTTTTGATTTTGAGGCTTTCTTACTAATTTGTCTTTGCCTTTTTTTTTGGGGGGGGGGATAATTTTTGCTTACTAGACCTTTTAGCCTAAGAGTTACATTTTAATGAAGCTTTGAAGGGAATTTGGCTCAGTGTTGTGAGGCAGGCTAGGGAAGAGCCTGGTCCTAAAATAGATACAAGGCACAGTGCATGAATTGGCTTCCAGGATCCCACTGAAGCACAACATGAACTTCTTTGTGGACTGGCATTCTTGAAGAGTACAAGGAAAATCTTTGGCCAGAACCAGAGCAGCAAAAGGTCTGCATCATGCCCCCCTGTTTACAGAAGCAAAAAGGTTCTGGAGAAGGTCATGCAACTACAGGGATTTAGATGTTTGAAAGGTTGGTACTCCAGCCTTTCTTAGTAATATAATCCAGAGCTGTATGCTGGGCACAGGTATGGGATCGATGGCAGCAGCACATTGACCAGGGGAGTGCTGCAATTGAGCAGACTTAGGGAGTGTGTTGTCCCAACAGGAACGCCACCTCTTCCTAGGGTGCAATACAGTAGAGGATTACTAAATGCCAGTTCTTGCAAGAACTTCCAGGTTAGCAGCTCTTTGGATCACTTTCTGCATTCTAGAAAGCTTAAAATGCTGAAGACATAAGAGGTCATTAAGCACTGCCCCAGCATAAGCCCAACCATATCTTCTTCGTTTCTCATTGACATTAGTCTAGTCTGTTCTTAAAATCTCGGTGATGGAGCAGCCCCATAGCTTCCCAAAGAGCAAGCTGTGCCTGAGCTGGTTCTTAGCATTAGAAAGCTTTTCCTAATAATGTCTGTTATGAGTCTTTCTTGCTGCCAATTAAATTGTTTTCACTTTTCTTCTTATCTGCTAAGATCATTTCTTCATTTTTATACCAAACTTTTCTGGTATCCCAGCCTTCTGTGCACTTATTATCTCCAATTATTCAACCTTACCTTTTAAGTTGTGTTTTCTAGGTTTTTGGTTCTTCTCAGAGCTCTATCTAATAGTATGCTCCTGCGACTAAACAACTTTCTGGAGATCAGCTGCTCATCACTGGACTTCAATAGTTTAGCTGAAGCCTTATCAGTGCCCAGGACCTTGTCATACTGATGGTTCTTTTAGTTCCCCTCATAGGGCTGCTTTCACCAGAATGAACTGATGCTAAGAGAAGCCAGACATTCAGCTGGTGTAAAATTGATGCACTCTCTTAATGTTTATAAACAATCCTGACTTGCATTATCTGAGCACAGTGAACCAACCAGGTTTACAAATGCCCAGGCATGACAACACCCAAGCCTCCTGAGCTGTTTCACTACAAATGCTGCTTCTGCCAACTGCATCTGTGTCTAAATCTAAAGCTGCTTCACTGTTGTGATGGACATAAAACCCCAGTGCATGAATGATGCGTGCTTGCATAATTAATACCAATTGTTTAACCAGAAGCGATTGCTGCATGAAGTGTTAAAACACTGCTGTGATTTTCTGGTTTATGGATACTAGTGTTTAAAACACAGTAATTAAAATATTATAATTAATGATTTAAATTCTACTAAAATGTACAAGCAGTGTGTTATACTGAAAGTGCCACCATCTCTGATCAACTCCAAAACTGAAAAACATGTTTCACTGATTTGAGGCATCACAAAATGATCATAAAGCTATCACAATTAACAATGTAATTAAGATTTACAGGTTGCATCATTTATTTCACATGTATAATAATTGAAATTTAATTAATAAAACTTTTTTTTTAATGTGCTAATTAGCAGTATTTTCAGAACCAAAAATGTTTCAATAATCAAATTTAGGCAGAATCTTTTTCCTTTCTTATCATTCTTTTCTGGATTTTTATTCTGCTTCCATATTTTCAGGTTTCCCAATCTTCTTTTTAGTTGTACTTGACTGTGGGGGAAGAGAATGAGGTTTTTTATAACTTAAAACCTTTAGTTGATAAATTGTAGTATTTAATTTAAAATTGTTCTTATTTTATGCACAGGGGCCCTCGGACTCGCTGCTGCACGTTCTTATCTACACCTTGGTCATATATTCATTTAAGTCACTGTACAGCAGAAATAGCATATTATATTCATGGATTTGAAAGATTTAACAGTTTTTGAGACTGATTCCTATACTCTCATTTATGACAGTGTAACTTCATTGCAGACTCAGCTGAAGCCTTTCAAACTGGAATGGATCAAGGAATAATTTTTATTACAGTATGTTTTACTAAAATCAGGCAACACCCTTTTCTGTTACTTTTATTGAACATATAGCAATAGTATCAAGCAGTAGAGTTCCATTGTTTTAATGATTTTGCTATCTTATTTAAGTGTGTTGGTAAATCCTCTACCTTAGTGTGGTGATAAAAAAAAGACAACCTTGATAGATACTTACTCACAATGGAGATTAAACGGCTTAAAATTTGGTCACTGTCTGGAAGTTGACAGTGTAGCTCACTCCATCTAATCAAAACAAACTGATATGAAATGGCACTGATTACTATAACTCCACAGTCTCTCCTACTGCTGTACCAGAAGTCCTTCCATAGAGTCATTCTGCTATACAGTCACTACTTTGTACTTGTTTTTTTGATAATTCCAATGCAGGAAAACAATACTGCAGGTGTCTTTCAATATTAACATTTACTCACTGTGGCGTAACTTCTGAATGCCACACCTCACTCTGTGAGTGGTCTGAGGAACAACTGGCAAAATAGATTTTTTGATTTTTGTTGTTGAAGGGGGCCTTAATGTTCAAATGGAGACAGCTTACAGGACTGGCCTATCAGAGCAGCAGCTCATGACTTGCATTATGCTATATTGACAATGTCTTGGCAAATAAGACACTGACAAATTGTTTTGCATTGAAAGCATAAACTATAGAGAATATTGTGCAATGCAGACAGTGTAAGAAGACACCCTCCAATATCCAAGAATTTGCGTTTTCTTATTGCTTACCATATTTTTTCTGATATCTTTGCTGATGCAGTGTCTCATTTGAGAAGTGTTTTTTTTAAGCTTCTGCCTCATACAAAGCACCCATCAGGACAGAGGCCAACACCACTTGTGCTTGTCAAGTCATGTAAAGAGAAAGCAGACTGCTGTGTTACAGAGGCTGGAAGCTTTGTTAGGGGCTAACTTCAAAGACTGAAAGATTCCAGGTATCCAAAGAGGTAATGTCAAGGGAGGACTTTAGGTCTCCCGACATGAAGGTGGATACATTTTGTCAGGAAGTTATGGAATACCCATCATGATCTTAACAAAAACATAAAATTAAAAATAATAAAATATAATCTCCTACAAAACACCATAGCCACTAAATTAAAAGCAAAGGCAGCATGTATGTTTGGCTAATTGCTGAGGACCTCTCACAGCCACTTCCTCTTCTAATTTTGGAGCCAGATCTTGAACTGGTGCTGAATTCATTGCATTTCAGTGGACTCTACATGGTCCATTGGTACTGATTTGTGTTTACCTCCCTTTGGTAGGAATGGGGCTTTAACTACTCAACAGGCCTGATACTCAACAATACCCTTTGGCAATCTTGTGTTTATCAGAATTTCAGACAAAGTAATTTTGTAAAAATACACTTAGATTAATAAAGAAAAAAATTATTAGATGTTGCCTATATTCAGAGTTCAGCCATTTTGGAATGATGTGGTTAAAAAGATTCTGTGTGTGGCACCAGTTTCCTGTGCAGAGAAAGATGAATTTTTTCAATTTCTGTCTTTCAAAAACAAGCATAGAATGGGAAAAATATTTTTTCTTTAGCTAGTTACAATCAGCAATTAAGTAAGCTTTCTACTAAGATAACATATGGAAAACTGATTCCATATGTTATGGAATGGCATGAATTAGTGAAAAGAGAAATAAAGACAAAAGTAGCCTTATGAATAAATGTTATAATATAAATCACAGTAACATAACACTACTCTTTCTATCATATTTTTATGCACTAGTGAAGCCTTATTACATATTTCTGTGGCCCACTTTTTCATGGGTTCTTCAATATTCCCTGCTGCAATAAGCAGTCATCTTAAATACCTGTGGGACTGGCCTCTCCCAAGACACCCAGTGTGGATTGTTCTTTAACTACTGATTTCCACTATTTCAGTGGCACAAAGAATTCTGTGTTTTGACGTGGAAATCTTTATAACTCTATAAATGAATTATGTATTCATCCAATCATAAAATGACATCATGAAAGCAGCTCTTTCGCTGATGTGGTGACTGTGGAGTTGCCTGACATTATTCTGTTAACACAATTTGACTGGATATACGTTTTGACACCCAGACAACAGGGACACTGATGGAAACTGATGGACCCAATGCCAAAAGAAGAGAAGCTGGCTGCAGGAGGACACCCAGAACATTAATAGGTGGATTGTAAAAAACCCCTTTCACAAAGGGCAAAGTCAATAAAGTGAGGGCTGCAAAAAAAAAAAAAAAAAGAACCCAAGGATGAAAGAAAAGACACAGACAAACCAATTTTTATAAAAACAGCGAAGAGATACTGAGGGGAGTTTTGGAGCTCAGTAGATGCAGGCTGAGGAGTAGTTAATTTGAACCTGATTAGTTGACATTCAGTAGTTATATCTCTCTTTCTGCCACAGCCTTCAAAAATAATTGTGTTGATAATGTAGGGTACCTCATTATTAAGC
Organism: Cephalopterus ornatus; assembly: GCA_013396775.1. Lineage (NCBI taxonomy): Eukaryota > Metazoa > Chordata > Aves > Passeriformes > Cotingidae > Cephalopterus > Cephalopterus ornatus. The sequence continues at coordinate 874,137 of VZRE01019413.1, forward strand.
ATCCTCTATCTTGCTCCCACCTTTAGTCTTTTTTGTAATCTCCAACGTAAGTAAGTTCCAGAATACTGTAAAGAAAATGCTGTCTTCAGGAGGACTAGCATTTGTCGACATGTTTTGTTGTGAGCATCTCAATGCAGAAAACAAGACCTTTTCTTACTTCCCTCAAGAGCCTTTGTAAGCACTTGCACATTTATAAAGTCTAGTTATATATAGTCTTCAAAATCTTGAAACAAATCTGGTTTTGTAATCAACCAGAAACATATCCCTTCACAAAATTTGCTTGCTCTGAACTGAGTATTTGTATGTATCATAGACTGGTCACTTTTCCCTGTCATTGAGTGACATATGTCATAGGTAAAGGAATTGTACCAGAGCTTACGGCAGAACTGTGTTAAATAATGCAGTGCCAAGAATTCAGTATTTGCACAGTCAACAAACTCCTCTTCTCCAAGTAAATGATAACATTTACATATTTTGCCACCTGCTGACATCATGTCTCCCTTTCCGGTGACTCCAGTATCAGACTGTTTCTAAAGCCAGTCAGAGAGACTTCATTATTCCATTTTTTTTGAGCAGTCTCTGAAGTCCCTGAACAGCACATTTTGGAAACTGAGAGACTGGTACAGTTCATATCATTATATAGTTACTGTTATCTTATATTCTTCGGTATGCATGTGCTGATGGCCAGTTTGGTACAGGACACATATTGGTAAGATGGACCTTTGCTTGCTCCAGAATAGCCATTCCTATTGTTCACTGCAAAAAAACCCAAAAAACAAAAAACCCTACAAAAAATGCTGAACCTGTCATCCAAAATACTAAATAAAAAGAAACAAATTTTGTTACCAAGAAATGATCCTCAAATCAAAATAGTGAAAATCAACAAGAAGGAAAAAAGAAGTTTTTGTGAAAGTGACTTGGCTCCACTTTCTGTAGTTCTTGGCTAGAACATTTCCATTGATAGAGTTGCTAAGTGCATTCTATTTACAAATATAAACACTTGATTTTGATCAGCAAAAATGCATCAGCACACTTGAACAGTGCAATGATGACATAATTATACTCACAATTTCCTCTCTGTAATGATTTTTAAATGTCAGCAGTCATTTTTTGTCTAATTGTAGCCTGCATGTCAGCACTTCCTCTTAAAACAGCATGTTTCTCTCTGCTGGAATTTCACACCTCTCCACTCACTCACTCACTCACTTCACCAGCGAAGATAATGAAGATGATAAAGGGCTCCAGGATATTTTCACTCCTGTGCTGCTTTACTATTTATTTTTTTTTAAAGTTGAGAGTTTGATCAGTTAGACTCTAGATAATTGATTTTAATGAACAAATCAAAAAGTAGTTTTCGTTTTTCAGACCCCCCTGCTGGTGCTCTGCTAATAACCTGTCTAAGAGCTGGGGCTTGTGATAAAAGTATTCTCACATACCTACACTGTAAGCTTACTCACTCGAGGAGAAGGCTGACCCTGCAGTGCCCGACTGTCTCTTGATCAGTTCAGTGTTTAACATGGTGCAGAGGCAGGTGATGCTTCCTCTGCAAAGGCAGCCTGGTTAGAGATGTTATTGCTACCATCTCATCCTCTCACCTAGAAAGTGACTTTTGAAATGCTGTTTTGCATGGTACCAGGCCTCCAGAGCCCACAGCATAACAAATAGGTGCACCTCAGAGCACTCTTCCTCTTTCCACAGATCACAGACCACATCACCAAGTGTGTGGAAGTGTAGCACTTGTGCAGTGAACTGGAAGCTCTGCACTGAGGTTAGCAGCAAACATTTTCCACTCATCTGAACATACGCTGGAATTGGAAACAGAGGCCAAAGAGGCCTCCTTCAATCCAATTTGCTTACAGCTCATCTTCAGCTCTCTGTTGGTGCTTAACTGTAGGGTCTAGGAAATAAAGCTTATAATTTACTGGCCCATTTAGTATCAATACAGGTGAAAAGCCATAAGGACTGTGCACTGTGAAATTAAATAATGAAATAATGTTGAGGTGTCTGATAAAAAGTAAATATGATTGAGTATCTCTGATTACAAATACACACATACACAGACAAACCAAGCCTATTTATTTGTCTGCATGGGTCCCCTCAAAAGAATAAATTGAACAAATACTGTGTAAGTGAGAGGGTGGGAGTGTGTTTTCAAAAGTCCATTATAACATTCATTGTGTGGTTCTGTGACATTACCAACACGTGACTGATACAAACACAGCTCTACGTGTGCACACAGTTATGTGGGTGACTGTACACAAATTCATAAAACACAAATGGTTCTCTTTGTGGTTCATGCTGCATTTTGTGTCCTACACTTGGAATTTTCTTTTTTTTTACTAAACTGGTGTCTCAGAAATCTTCTGCAACTATTTGAAAGGAAAAGATTTTTTCAACAGTTACATCCCATGCACTTGTGAGATATATGGATGTGTAGAGACAAGCTGAAAAGAGATGCTCCTGAGTCACCCCACTGCAGAGGGATGTCCCCAAGCAAACAAAGCAAACCAAAGACAACAACAGCACAGCAATCAAAAGGAAAACACAACAGGGTCTTTGAGTCCTCCTAGGAGAATGTGAGTGCTCAAGCCAGAGGAAGACCTGCCCGGGGAACACAGTGAGTGCAGCTAACTTGCCTATGCCCACTCTTGAGAGAATAGAAGTCAAGAACTAGAAATACTAAAAGCTGAAAGTCTATGAATAAGATGAAACTAGACCACAGAGTCACTGTTCTAAAACTTTCCTTCTCTCCTACCCTTTCTTTTCTCAATTTAGTGCCAAATTAAAATTAACTCTAAATGGGGTGTAATACGCTCGTAGGGAAGTCAGCTGTACTGGAATGTTGCTACAAAGCTTCCTATGAGCAGACTCCACTTCTATGCACTGCACTACAAAAATGATCAGCACCTCCTTGCCAGGTTGCTCAGCTAAAGATAAATTGAGAAAAGGGAAGGCAAGGTAAGAGCCATTTCTTGAGTCTTCTGCAGATCCAGGTGGCTTGCTGGAGGAGGTGAAAAGGGTTTTCTTTAGGCTATATAAGGTAAAAAGGCTACTTTGAAGAGCAGGTTCTTCTGTCTCCATAGAAAAGTGAAAAGGACATTTACTTGCCAGTTGCCTCTTTGAATTACCTGCAGAGGACAATGCAAACTCCACACAGAACTTGCTGAGATCATTCTCAATTACCTTGGCCAGGAGTTTTTTAGTTTATTGCTGAGTCTCGCTATTTTGATTTGAAACTCCAGCTTTTTAATGAACTACCAAAGGCAAAATGCTTTTATACCCGCCCACTCCCAACATTTGAACTTGAGGAAATTTGCAAACGGAAAGGGGAAATGGACCAAAGGTATTGGATTATTGATGTTACACATAGGAACTAAGTTTATGTTTTACATTACAGTTAAGCATTCCTGTTACTTCAGACAAAAAAATAAAGTCTGCTTAGAGAATGACCTGTTCATTTAGTGTCTAATGGTGGTAGGTTCAGCCTGCAGGAGTACAGAAACATTCCCTTTACTAACTGAACAGGTTTAGAGCCTTCTAAAATAAGACTACTAAGGACTTTACAGTTTGGGTGATTATTCATGGCTCAACCACTACATACAGGGCATTGGCTTCTGCTGCATCTGAAGGTGCTTGACATCTCTTAAAGTCATGCCAAAAGTATTTCAAGTTGGCCTCTCAGAATATGATGCACATTAAATTAGAGACCACATCTGAAAACTTCAGTTGATTTGCTTCATATGAACTTGAATTGAACCTCAACCTTACAAAACAAGGCATATTAAAACATAAAGAAGCTGAATGGTAACCATGACAACAATACTTCCAAAAAACCATAAGAATAGCCAACATTTATGTACGCTGTGGGTGATAATACATTCTTTTGTATACTTATTAATACTAGTTCATGCTGTATGCATGCCTTTTTAGCAGAAAACTGTATGTTATGCAGGACTTTCCAGCTATTAATTTACCTTTGATGTTTTTAGCTACTCTGATAAAGACCATACAAAATGATATTGGTCAGAACGTTCCAGGTTTTAGGTTTGGGTTCAATATGGTCTCAAAATATTGTTTCAATTTTAAAGGTCTGTCTTTTGGTAAAATCTAGGCTGCAACTATGTGTTGTGTTCCACTGAGCCATAATATTGGTTATAGCGTCTTCACCTCCCCCCCCCCC